>JBBPJV010001007.1:0-12277 GCA_038088915.1 Sutorius aff. eximius
GTCGGAAATGCGACGGGCTGGAGCGCATGGAGATGGCGGGCAGCAACCAGGAGGGCGGCGAGAGAATGCTCTGAGGAAACGCGGGGTTGGCCATGCTGGTCAAACGAGATGGACGTTGGATCGCACTGGACGACTTGTGTCGAGGACATCTGTGACGAGGTCGACATGTTGGAGACAAGTAAAGATGGACAAGTACTCTACTCATCTCGACGGACTGGCATGTCCAATCCAACCCTTCGAGCAGTCGCTTCTATTCTCTCCTCCGACGTGAGGTCAACGAGCGGGTTGTATCTCTCCAGCAGCATCTGCGTTCGCGATTCAGTAAACCATGTCTTCCAAACCAGTTAACCATAGCAAGTACCTTGTACTCTCTCTGCGAGCGCATAAACGTCACGATGTTTTCCACGTCACGGCGAAATCTCTCGCCGTCGTGGGACTGGCTCTGTCGCTCGAACAGTTGTCGCAGGTTGGCAGAGATGTCCTTGTTTCGCTGCGCTCGCGGGGAGATGCTCTGGAAAAAAACACACGAGTCAGATTGCATCGTACACTCCGCCAGTACGCCATGTTCACCGCTCTTGCGACTTCTCTAGCAACGCTGCGATACAGTCGAGCGGTCATACCAAAGCAAATTGAACGTCGGACGTCAAAGCGTAATCCTCGCCAAAGTCGTGGGACCGCGGTTTGTCCACACACCCCCATTGTCCCTCCACCTCATTCCTATTCATGTCCATTCCAAGCAGTCCTCGCCGGCATGTCCAAAGCACCGTGCTTGATGCCCCGGCCGGGCTCACCAACCTGCCTGGTTCAAAAGGCTCACCCGAGTAACACCGTCACCCCCACAAAACCCGCAAGTAATCAGCAACACCACCTTCCACGAATACGTGCATGGCCAAGTTTCGCGCCCCAAGCGCCTCTGCAGCTTCTGCCTCTTCCGCTCCCACGCGGTATACCCGTGCACAGGTACGCCATTCTGTAACAACGCAGATCTGGCCAGTGGATCAGATGGATCGATACAGGGTACCAGGCAGAACGCAACACCACGGCGTGCTCGCACCAACAGGCTAGACAAGGCAAAAGCAGCCGTTAAAGAGGCTGCAAAACGACTCCACAAAATCAAGCAACTGGTTGAACCCTCGGTCGCATATGTGGGGAACGTATGTTGCATATTCCCTATCTGGTCTTCCTCGATGATTCGTCATAAAGATCGGCCCTGACGTAGATGAGAACGCGCTGATTGCACACTTCACTTCCTGCGGGAAGATCCTCTCTGCCAAGATACACTGTTGCGGCGGAGTAGCGATGACGGTTAAACCCCCTCCTGCTAGTTACCACGAGAACATGAGAGTTCGCCAGTATGCCATTGTGATTTTCGAGTCACGAACAGCCAGGCATAAAGCCTGCAAGCTAGGGGGGACCCTTGGAGACCGCGAACTCACTGTAAGTTGAACGTTATCCGACAAAGTCTGGGGCCGATCCCATCCCCACAGGTCTCTGTTACCATATCAGACCTTCCAGAAGTCAGAGAAAAAATTGTCAAGCGTCTGGATGATTACCGGGAACGGCTAGAACCACCAGATCCACTTCGAGCTCGGATGAGTGTGCTCGGGTAGGACGTTCCGCGACCATGCCAAAGTTGTTGCTCAACTGTTGTATCAGCTCACTGAAGCTTGAACCTACGGTTCTCCTCGACCCACAACAAGAGAACGGGCGAAAATTGCGGAGGCGGTTCCAGATTATGGACGTCAGTTTCCCAGAGGGCATTATGTGACTGCCATGCCATGTACAACCTCCTCATTCTTGTGGTGTCAGAGTTGTCCACTCCTTGTGTATGTTGTATGCAATATGTTCAAATCTGTTCGGACCTATTCAGCGCCACATTCGCACATTGCGAGCCGGTTAAACTGCTTGGCCTTTTCGCATCCCTGGTGACCCCACCCCTCATCTGACCCTGCGAGGGTGGCGGACAACCGAACATTCACCACAAGGTCTCTGCATGGAACTCGCCTGACTAAACGACGTGCAGGTGAGATCAGATCTGCTATACAAGTTCGTCTGGCTAATTGAATCTTGGCCCGACTTTGCAAACAGTCCTTGCTCTCTTCGCCCACCTTGGATCTTTTCGCACCATGGCGAAAACCGCAGCTCTGAACCCTGCATCTACGCCGTTCTTCCCTGGTAACATGCGTGTCGGTGAGGACAATGGCACGCAAAGTGGGTTCGGTCTTGTGGTTCCCACACTCCGAGAGCACGTTCGGGAGTCCGTCTTCGGGCTTTCCGCTTCTCCTGTCGAACGTGGCTCTGTGCGCTCCTCGCCAGGTCCCGCCCGCGAGAACGAGAGCCAAGAACCATCATCCGACATGCAATTTCAACCATCGCCAACCGTTCCCGATGACACATCTGTTCATCATGCGGAGCCAGACAGACTGTTCAACCTTCCCCGCACCCGCGAGATGAGCGTCATGGGGAGCCTGGAGGTTCTGCCAGAAGCAGATGTACCCAGATCATTCACAACGGATGAAGGAACGCGGACACCTGCAGATTCCCCATTTTTTTCCTTGCCAATCCACCCGTCAAAGGCTCGCATCAATACACCTCCCGTGAACATCCTGAACAACTCGTCCCGCTCATCTTTCAATAACAATGGTGTATTCGTGTCTTCCTCCCCCGTTTCATCATTAGATTCTGGCAGTCAGTTCGCTTCTGGGGAGTTCTCGCAGAACCTTGACGCTCAGCTCAAAATGTCTCCCCTCATTCAAGATATCATTGAGCGTCTGCTGCGATGCGAGTTCACGGCTCAGGAAGTTCAACGGGAACTCCGCGATGTTCATCGCAAAGTGGATTTCCTTGTTGAGCGCTCATTTAACAATGCGCCGCCAGCGAGCAGTTCACAGCCAGAGTTCAAGGATCCGTTCGCACCAACAGGCGGTCAGTCCGCCGCCTCCTTAACCATACCAAGAGCATCCTTTGCCGCGGGTATCGCTCCAAACCAGTCCCCACCTCCCGACGAAATAGCTCAGATATCACAGCGCATAAATACCCTGACTACGTCCGTTGGTCAGCTGCTGGCGTTGCAAACACAACAACATATCCAGAATGCGGCTACCCTCGGTCGCCTCACCCCTCATACACCAGATGTCCCTCCGAACCAGCCGTTCGGGCCTAATATCAGTCCTAATCCTGTGTTGCTTGGTCATGGGCTGCCAAATCGACCTGAGCTAAGGGCTCCTCGTGCCCCAAATCCTCCGGCACGGACTTGGTCTGCAGGAAATCTTGATTTACCAGTGCGGATAGATAATGTTCCCTCCCTTGGACGGAACGACCCTGTGCGTGACAAGCGCCGATCTGTCACTGGGGGATTGATGCGCAGGGAATCAGTTGGCGTGAGGGTTTGTTTCAAATGTTATGCGCAGTTCTGACCGATGACGGCAGATCATTGACGCACAAGGCAGTGACTGGTCGAACAGTTCTCGTGACAGTGGTCCCATGATATCTAAATGGGAGCAATTGAGCCTCGCACCTGACTTACTCCGCTCCTTGAGTAAATTTGGGTAAGTCGATCTGTCACATCAGCTCGCCCAGCACTAACGTAGGTCATTGTTAGTGTTGGCCCGCCCAATAAGATTCAGCAGCGTGCTCTTCCTTTCCTTCTTCGAGGCTGCGACATCATCGCCCAAGCCCCTCCAACCCAGGAGCGCATCGCCGCATATGTCATACCTGCCATCCAGGTCGCTGTGGTCAATACAACGGGCAGGCCTCCCAACAGGGGCCCACTCGCTGTGATGATATCCACCACAGTGGATCAGGCAACTCAAGCTCAACGCATGATTCGAGATCTGGGGGGTCCCATTGGGATTCGATCGGCATTAGGGGTGGGCACTTCAACAAATTCGAACGACCTCGCACAGGAACTGCGCCTACTCCAACAGAACATGCCTCATATTATCTGCGGGACACCACAAAAGCTATACGCCCTGTTTACGTCCCCTGGAGGTCTTGCTGGCTCGGAGGTCCGCTTCTTGGTACTCGACGAAGTTGACCAGCTGATCGCTCGAAATCTACACGAATATGTTTTCAACATCGTCAAGCTACTTCCTCCCCCTAGATCCCGTCCCATAGGCCCTGGCACCCCAACGCCAAGTGCTGGTGGCTTAAGTCAATCGTCGTTCGCCTCATTTGACGCTAACAACCCCTTATCGGCGCAAGTAAACCCTGCGCGGAGATTCTCCGTTGTTCCCCCATCGCCTCCCAGTGACCTGGGAGGAAACCCAGCGGCAATTGAGCGTCAAACTGCCCTATTTTCAAACACAGTACCTCAGGATGTTCTCAACCTCGCGACGGCTATCCAGCTCAGGGAACCCGTTCGGGTTCTGGTGCGCCGGGATGGAAACGTCACAAGTACCGAGACGAGTCAAGGTTCCCGGGGCTTACGACAGTTTTACTTGTACCTCGCTTTCACAGCTGGGGGTCGCACAGATTCCACGAACCCCAATGCGCCGGGTAGCGGCCACGGAATCATTGGCTCAGGTAGGGGGACTTCAAGCGTAGAAACGGCCCAAGCTCGAGAGTGGAAGTTGGATGCGTTGGCCGACATCTTTGATGACATTGAAGTGGGCCAAGCGATCGTTCACGTCGGCGGGATGACCGCCTTGGATTCTGTCGTATATAAACTGGCGAGCCGTGGGTTGGAAGCAATCCCGCTTGTGAGTTCGTCAACTTTGCGTGACTAGCTACCGAGCTGAACTTCTTCAGCATGGGGAGATGAATGCCGGGACCAAGCTGGCGGCTCTGAACAAATTTAGAAGTTCCGGTTCGGTCATGATGAGGCAACCAGTGACCAAGGTCTTGGTTGTCAATGACGTTCAAGTCAAGATCCCTGAGATATCCCAGGTCCCTCTTATCATCAACTATGGTATGCTAGATCACCGCCGACCCTTTCCCCTGCGTGCTAAAGACTCGGCAGATCTTCCTAAAGCAGTAGAAGAGTATGCTCATCGGTAAGCACTGCCAGGCTCTTATTTCCTTCTCTCACGCCACCGTTTGAAGTGTTGCCCCTGCTATCGCATCAAGTTACGCACGCGCCGGTGTTATCATAAATTTTGTGACTGCGACGGGTGGTGATGTTGAGATGCTCCGCTCCATTGAATGTTTCTACAAGTAAGGGTTCCAAGTCTTGTCCGCTACCACCCTATTGACTGTCCGACCCGACAGGATAAAATGCGTATGTTCTTTTCCGTCCTCTTCGGGACACGGACTGAATCGCGTTCACAGCCTGAAGTTCCGATGAGTCTTCGCGATATTGTTTAAATATTTCATGGTCTTCCCATGTTCCTGTATCCCTACGTGCACGGGCCCGCTTGCTGGAGTGACTTGGCCCTGGTTTTGCTTATTCACACATCAGTTACCAGCTACTATACTCAACTCATACAGGCAACCCTTCCCGTCACTGATCCGTTTCTATACCCGTATATCTGGCACCGACCAAAACCACAAGCCATTCGAACGAAAACTGTTTCCGTACTAACCTGACTGTCGATTGCTCTTATCGTCCCGACACTTTCTCAATCCTTACCACTGTATAGCAGACGTTTACTCTTTTGCCATTATGATTGTGCTCCCTCCTTCCGTATACTGTGTTACATGGCTTTTTTTTTCTATCGTCTTCTCGCAGATATATATTTCATACATCAACGTGGACCACCAGGATCTTGAGCGTGCCGTCTTCGCTGCATGAAGCAAGATACCGATTGGTAGGTTCGTGCATGGGTTGCCATGCAAGTCTATGGATCTGATCGACATGAGCAACACTGCGATGTAAAGTTAAGTCCCACGTCCAAGTAAGCTTCGGGAAGAGGGCCTACCCTGCGGGAATTGAACCTGAGGGCTCCCATTTTCCCGGGTCCGCGATCAAATTAGAGTAGACGAAGATCTCCCCTGTTTCCAAACCAATCGCGAGTAACCGCCTAGCCAGCTGTTACAGCATTCACCAAGCTGAAGAAAATCCGCTTTACCTAGTAGTGTCCAGGGAACAAAAAGCGACCGCGGTCGCCGCTTCCGCGAACTTCAGCGTCGCGAGCGCAGGCCAGGCGCACAAGCCGGTTCTTGAAGGCCAGACTTTTACCTTGACGGGAGGGATGAGCGCGTGACTGAATAGGATGAAGAAAGGCGACACGTACCGTCTTGTCGCGAGAAGCAGTGGCGAATACGTCTGCTTCGCGGCTCCACGCACAATCCCAAACGATCCGAGCATGGGACTTGTCTGCGATGACCGGGAAATATCCTGTGGAGGAAGGGGGGAAGTTAGCCGTACGGAGAAGCACTTGGCCAGGTAGTTCAGGTACCTTCGTCTCGTTTTTCAAAGAACCGCCAGGTTCGATCACGACTAACGGTGACAATGTAACAATCGTCCGGACTGAACGCGATACGCGTGACCGTTAGCGAGTGTCCTTCCAATGGCGGACCAAACGGTTGATATGTGGACGTCGAGTACACGCGGACCACTGCGTGTTCAGCAGAGGTAGCCTTGCAAGCGGTGGCCAGTAAGTCATGAGCGTTGGATGACGCGATAGTTATCGACTGATCGAAAGCGGTATTCAATACCACTTCGAAGAGAAACGGACGCGTTTCACCTCGTAGCCATGGCCAAAGATCTTCTCAATTTCCGGCCAGAGCGTTGTGGCCGCCAGTTCACCTTCGAATGGCCGCCTATTTGGCCGCGATGAGTCTAGCTGAGCTGGTGCCGCTGAAAGTGCGATAAGAATGGTGGAGAGTGACTTGGAGTAAAGCGGCATACCCTCGCTAATTGCCTTGTTCGATAACCCGAGCGGAGGCACGTGTGCGGCGATCGGCCGCTTTTCCTAGAAGAACGTCGTCAACATGGCGCACTTGAGGTCTCTCCGAAGCCCTTACGGTGCTCTCCGCTACACCACGAACGCCCAGCGTCTTGATGGTCTCCACAAAGCCCCGAGGCGCCTCAAAAATACGGGCAACTTTTTCGTCCGCGACACTTGCGAACGTCCACGGACCGAGCCAGGCCACACCCACGAGGTCGTATCCATGTACTTGAGGACGCGCCAACTCATGCCATACCCCCAAAGAGCTCGAGCCAGAAGAAGACGAAGGGAAAGCGCCATGGATACGGGTCGTCTGGTCCAACCTGACTCATTTCGTCGGATGTAAAGCACAAATTGATCAAACTCGACTCACCCAACCGAAATGACGTATTCTCCAGCAGGACTCCAGTCAAGGTCCTTCACTGGCCCGCTATGTCCACTGATGCCGCCGATCTCTCTCCACTGCGTGGTATCTGGATCGCCTTCCGTTGCGCGCACAGATTGCCAGCGTCTCCACCCACCGTTCCATCCCCATCCTGCAACCTCATCACCTTGCGTAGTTCTCGCCCAAAGTCCACCGACAAACCCTCCGAGGCGCTGACCACCAACATCACCAAAACGCTGTCGGTTGATCCATATCGAGTCTGTTGTGACATCGCGTGATGATGCCGAAGGTAAGATTTGGCTAGGCGACCACAGAATCAGAGAAGAGTCTGTTGAACTTGATAAAAGAGTATATGGTGGCGAAGCGTCCTCGAGGTCAGTTGGTGCCCACACTAGCGACGTCACGCCTGCTTCATGTCCGATGAGCAACGCATCAAACGTTATAGCGTATTGTTGGGGTCTATTCAACACTCGGTCATACGCTCGCGAGCAAAGTGAGAAAGGAAACACACCCAAGATCCTTGGATTTCACTGTTATAATATGACGTTTGAGTGAGATTTGCCTTCCACCCTCCTCGCTTTCCGTAGGGTCCGCCAGGGATGCCTCGAAGGCGTCCAGCAGATCGTCACTGGGTGCATTCATACCCCCGTTTCCAACGTTTTGAGTCTCCAGGATACCGATGTTCCACAATCTAATCGTGGCATCCTGAGAGCCTGAAGCAAGCACAAGTTGATCGTTCGAAGGGGTGTCTGTAGATGGTGTTGGCGTACAGAACGCCACGGCGCGCACCCAGTCTTCATGACCCGGAAGGGTGACAGAACGGACAAACTATTAGAACGCTAGAGATGAAGAAATGTGGCATCAAATCAGGGCGCACGTTACTGTCAGAACGTGTCCAGATATGTACGTTCCTGTCCGTCCCAGCAATGGCGAGGATTGTGGCTGCCAAGTAACAACGGGCCCGGTGAGTTTCTGGGTCTCGGAATCTACACCGACACCAACCTCGGGAACGCGGGAGCGTTGTCACGGCCAGTGCCAGCGGATACTTTCCCTGAAGGGGAATGACCTGAGCTATCTCGACCTTGGCTACAGTCCAATCAGAACCCTCAAGTGGATAAGGAGGATCATCTGCGTACGCGGTTCTTGTTCGTCGAACACATTCCATATCTTGATAGTGGAATCCGAGCTTCCTGTTACGAGGAGGCCACTCGACACACAAAGAGCGGAAATCGGTTGGGGATGCGCATGTACGGTGGCCGTATTCGTCCACTAACGTCAATCGTGGCATGAGAGAAACTATAGGGAACGGAGACAACTGTCGCACTTTTTCAATCTTTTGCCAGAGTCGAACCTCTCCCTTGTCGTCCGCACTCACAAGAAAGTCGTTGCGAAGAAATCGTATGCAGGTCACCAAACCTTTGTGACCCGCCAGTGTTTCGTATACGCCCTTGTCAGTTTCATCCTAGAGGGTCGAAGGAGGTATCAGTTAGGGCACGGCAAAGTAAAAACTAAATGGCTCGCGTCGAGATTCCAAAAGGCAATAAGGCGACCTGTTCCAAATGCCACGAAGGCAACGTTGGGCGACACATGCGCGGCGTGGTTGGATCGGTTGGTGGACGCAGAAATGTAAGCGGTCGAAACTCGGGTTCGAACCATCTAGGTAAACCAGAGCGATGATGTCTTATCAGTCACATCATGGACGCATTTCACTTCCAATCCAGTCATATGACATAGTCATCTAACAACTACACATGGATTGACCATCTTAAACTATTTACATTTAAGGTACTTGGAGCCCAGCCCGAACCCCGGGTCTTGCGAGGAGGCGCTGTACCCGGGCCTATATACTGTAAGGATCATGTCCCGTTCGTGGTTGATGTAGTAGACTTAACTTGGTGTTGGGGAAGGCGTCGAGGGTGTCTATGCCGGCAGCCCGGTGGAGACGGACCCTGGTGGCGAGATACGGAATCACAAAGCAATGCTCAAGGCGGACGGTCAACGTACCAAGGCAGAACATTGGGGTCCGCAACGCTCAACTGGCCCTTTCCTGGACCAGCGAGGTATTCGCAACCCTCGAGACGGATGTCGAGCACGTTGTACAGACGAGTGGTCTCGTCAGTGTAACCTGGGGAAGAATGAACAAAAAGTAGAGTAAAGAAATTTCGACCACACACGCTTCTTGCCATACGGGATATTCTCCGGGGCAAAGTGTCTAAAGCGGTGTGCTGATGGCAAAGATGAGTGAGTCAAGGTCGTGCTCACAGGGGAAAGAAGACCCCCACTGGCCCTGCATAGGACCAACTCCACCGTGCTACGATACGGGATCGATGAACGCAAGCAAGGTTAGTAAAAAGTCACCCATAGCAGAAAATATCCACTGAAGCATGACGCTCTCGTCGTCACTTCCAGTGGAGAAGGAAAAGATACCCTGGGTAACGTACTTGCGAACGAGGTAGAGGAGAATAGCGGCACTTTCAAAGACACTGAAAGACTCTGGCTTGTGCTTGTGATCGACGAGGACGGGAATGCGGCCGTTGGGGTCGAGTGTGATGAACCATGGTTCCTTCTGACGGTTCGCAAAGAGGTCAATCATCTGGACACTGTGAGAGGTAGGTTAGAGGCTGATGATTCAGGGGGAGCACCTACTCGTAGTCTACAACGTTCCGTAGACAACCTTGAGTTCTTCGAGGAGGATGGCCATCTTGGGGGTGGCGGCGATAAGGAGCAAAAGAGGTTTGGACATGGCGGACTGGCCAACCCAGCCAGAGAGAAACGACTGAATATGCAGTCGACCCTGCCCGGTGCTTGCTTGCTAATGTCCTCAGTCAGCCACATCGCCCGCTTTCAAATCTCTTCAGTCCATCACCTTTTCTGTCTCCACCTCAATTGTATTGCCCTGGAACCTCTTTTCCGCGGAAGCTAGTAACTTGGTCGACGTCTTGAACGATGCGCGTTTCTACCCACCCAGGTGATGGCAAATGAACCACGAATTCTGAATGATTTTCTGTATTTTGGACTCCAAACCAACACTAACCTTGGCGGTGAAGAAATGTAGTAGCACTGACAGCGGTTACTTGCCTTCCATAATGGAGAAGGAGTACCATTTCCCGTCAGGATTACGAATATCTCCAGCCCTCTCAAAGGAGCTGATGTCCAGTCAGGGCCACCCAGTGCACGCTGCCACGCCACATCTGATGGTGCGAGGCCCAAAGTACATGACATAGTTAATGGAAGGCCCCTACGCTCGGTAGGCCAAATGATTCGAGGTCAGAGTTTAGCAGCACGGGCAACGCAGTCGAAGCGGGTGGCAAATGCACAAATGTAAGCAGTTGGGGGTTGGACTCGAACCTTCCTTGGTTCGGCAGTTCGGGTGCAAGGGGAGCGAGCTCGCCAACCTCATCAGTCACATGGACACGTTTCACTTCCATTCCAACCGCACGACGCAGTAATCTTACAACGGCACGATGTCGCCGATCTCAAACCATGTACGAATCTAAAATTCCTTCACGTTTAGGGTATTTGAAGGCCAGTTTGAACCCCGGGCCGTGCGAGGAGGCGTTCCACCCAAGCCTATGCGCGGTGAGGAACATTCCCGATTCGTGGTTGACATGATATGCTTACCTTGGTGTTGGGGAAGGCATCAAGAGTGTCTATGCCGGCACGCGAGTGGAGGCGAACCCTGATGACAAGGAATGAGATCATTGCCACCCAGGACGGACGGTCAACGTACCAAGGCAACACATTGAGGTCCGCAACGCTCAACTTGCCCTTTCCTGGGCCAGCGAGGTATTCACGGCCCTCGAGACGGATGTTGAGCACGTCGTACAAACGGGCAGTCTCGTCGCTATAGCCTGAAAGAGAGTGAGCAAAGACGGTGTGAAGACGATCTGACCACTCACGCTTCTTGCCATATGGGACATCCTCTGGGGCATAGTTTCTAAAGTGGTGTGCTGATGGCAACGATAAGTGAGCCACGGTCAATCGCAGTGGAGGAAACACAGTGCACCCTGGCCTTGCATGGGACCAACTCCACCGTGCTACGATACGACATCGATGAACGCGAGCAGGGTTAATAAATAGTCACCCACAGCAAAGAAGATCCACTGAAGCATGACGCTCTCATCGTCACTTCCAGTGGGGAAGGAAAAGATACCCTGGGTATCGTACTTGCGAACGAGGTAGAGGAGAATAGCGGCACTTTCAAAGACACTAAAAGGCTCTGGCTTGTGCTCGCGGTCGACGAGGACGGGAATGCGACCGTTGGGGTTGAGTGCGATGAACCATGGTTCCTTCTGACGGTTTGTAGAGATGTCGATCTTCTCAACGCTACGGGAGGTCGGTCGGGGGTTAGATGAACCGGGAGGAAGCACCTACTCGTAATCTATGACGTTGCCATAGACAGCCTTGAGCTCTTCGAGGAGGATGGACACCTTGTGTCCGTTTGGGGTGGGGGCGGTATAGAGGAGTGGTTTAGACATGGCAGACAGGTCAACTGACAGTGGGAGGGAACAAACTTGATTTATAGTCGATCGCGGCTCGGTCATGTGTCCCGAGGTGCTTGCTAATGAGCTCAGTCAGCTACAACGCCTGCTTGGAAATCTCCTCCGTCTTCATCTTTTCCGCTTCCATCCCCACCGTATTTCCCCGGAATCTCTTCCGCATATCCAGCTGGTGGTACTGTTCACTTTTCGTCGCTGTCTAAGACGGTCGACGCACCATATTTCGTTTGCATTCAAACGTGGCCTTTCGCAAGTTTTGACAAGCCTCTGGTAGCTCGTCCGTGTGATGCTTGAGACATTCCGACGGCAATCGTCCGTGCTTTTGAACGCAGTCAGACTCAAGTAGACACGTTTTGAGTGCGACGAGCAACGCTGAGCAGGACGACGACATGGTGTGGTGATTGTGAGAAGGAATCCTGCGAGTCGCTTCCAAACCGCCCGTGATGGCACTTCGCGCATTGCTACGCTCGACGCCGAGCTTGTCCCCGATTCCCGACCGCGCTGTGCTCGCCGTCTCTGGCAGCGATGCGACCCAGTTCCTCAACGGCCTCCTCGCAAGCAAT
>JBBPJV010001008.1:0-12267 GCA_038088915.1 Sutorius aff. eximius
CGCTTCGCCCAATGGGCTCTGCTGCCTCTCCTTTCCCTTTCCCTGCCTCTCCCTCTCCCTCTCTCTCTCGTGCTCTGCCCTCCATCACACCAGCTCTTTCCTGTGCACCTCCACCACTGCTGCCTCACGCACCTGCTCCTGTTCCTCCCTCTCATGGTGTTCCCGCTCCTCTCACTCGCACCATTTGCATTCTTCTGCCTCATGTCGTGCTCGCGTGGCCTTCTTGTGTTCCTTGCACTCCTGGACCCACCGGAGGTGAGCCATCAGCTCCTGCTCATCGTCTTCTGATGTGGGGGTGGGTGTGCAGCAATCGGGCATGGTGGCTGCTTGGTTGGTGGTTGGTGTGATTTGAGGTTAACCAGGTTTTCTGATGCAGGTAAAATTTTGCACTCTGAGAGCATGTATTGGGACTCTGCCTGGTAAGTGATGCCACCATCATCACTTCCATTTCCAGTTGTTCTCTCTTCAGGGGCTTGACCACCCCCTTGGACTGGCTCCGACTCGGACTTCCATGCTTATCATGGCCTCAAGGACTCGGCCTTAACAGGGGGGCACTGTCATATCCATCATTCCGCTCCTAATCATGCCTCCTCCGCCCATCCTCCAATCTTCTCTGGTCATCTCTGGCCTCCCTCGCATGTCCTCTGCCCATCATCATCATTCCTTCCTCAGAGTTACACCCCGGAGTTCATACCTCCACTCAGATTAACCTCAGTTTTACCTCGGCCATCGTTGGACTTACTATATATCATCCGTATCATTGTCCCTCTTACATGTTTCATCCATTACTTGACATTTGACATCTGTCTTTCATATCCCTAACACTCCTACATGTTTCAGTCACACTTGACATCTGTCCTCCTTATTCCATATCTTACTCCGTCTGTACTTAAGGACTGCATCCCCCATGTATATTCCTTAGTACGAATATCAAACAAGCCAATCTCCTCTCATGTCCAATTCCCTCCTATATCTCCTACCCTCTATTCCTACGAAGTCCAAGGACCTGGACCTATACAAGGGTGTGACACATAAGTCCTGCACTAACATCCTCCTAAGTTCTCCTGCTCTGTCTCCTCCGTTTTGGACCTCCAGTCCTCCCCTGCCACTTATCCCTTCATCCCTCTAGATCTCTGGTTGGACTTGCCGGACATCACTTGGAAACGAGCTTGGAGATCACGGAGTCTTAACAGATATCTAGTACCACCTCTCCTTTCACTCTTGCCCATGGTAACCATTCCACATGTCCCTTCCTCTTTTCTCTCCATCATAAAACATTGCTGGGTGTCAGAGCCAGTTCTTTAATTCCACCCTGTCTTCATCAATCAGGCCTTAGTTTTAGGTTCCATTTCAGTCGCCACCCTCTTTTTTCACTTAGTCTTCCTTTGTTTTTGTTATAACCAGGCCCCTAAGGGATTGAGCATGACATATGGAGCTGTTGCTCCATCCAGAGAGGGGTATCCAAAGGCTAGGGATTAGCACTCAGGAGACAAGGATGGAACCCTGGAAAGGAATACCAGGGTGAGGACAAGGTGAGCCTGATAGATGACAGGCTGGAAGGCAGAGGGACAGGGATATGTCCAGGTGAAGGTAGAGAGGCCTAGGAGGAGGCCAAAGGATGAGGAGACTGCAGGGGGGCACTGCAGGGGACAAGGACAGAGGCCAACATCAAGTTGGAATGAGGAATATCCTAAGATGCAGGATGCAACGAGGGCCATCAGCCATTAGCTGAGTGGAAGGGGAACTTAATGATAGTAAAGGATCCTCAGAAGAGGAATCAAGGGGCAAGAATAACAGGGGTGAACCTGAAGGATGGTGAGGGGTTATAGTACCAGACTGAGGGTCAATAAGATGCACACAGTGCAAAGGAGGATAAAGCTAGTATGGATTGATCAGAGTTAAGGACATGGGAAGTAGGCAAGTACAGAGTACTAAGGCCTAGAGTAGGATACTGGAGGGTTTCTGGATAGGACTAGCATAAGAAATACTACTAGGAAGGTGTAAGTCTTATATAGTAAGGTGAGCATGGGAAAGTAGTATCCAAGATAGGAAGGAAAGAATAAGAGAGATACTAAGGTATATCCTGATGGAGAGCTGAGAGGAGAGATGGAGAGATCTATGCTAAGAATACAACAGACAACTGTGGGTCTGAGGGCGAGAGATCTATAGTAGGGATACAATGGAGAGTCATGGATCCAGAGTAGATGGAAGGAAAGGAATAGGCCATATTGGGATATCCAGTGGTAAAAGGAAGAGAACACTGGAATTCTGTAAAGGAAACTCATGTAGGACACAAGGAGAAAGGCAATCTAAAATGATGAACCTAATGGTGAGTCATCAGAGTCAGTAGTCCATGATCTGCACTGGTGGCATGGGAATGGCTATGAAAAGGAAACAATCACATGAGAAGAAGAATCACGTGAGGAAGAAAATGTAGTCCTTGGAGTTCAGACACCGAAGTGTAGGAACAGCTATGAAGTCTTCAGTGTAGCAAGCATGAGAGTGTGAGCTAGACTGCAAGACTAAGGAGTAAAAAGGGAAACAAGTCATAACAGTTTTAGCTTATATGACAAAATCATCTCTGACAGAGGCCCTCAGTTTGTCTCCTCCTTTGCCAAAGCCTTAGGAAAACTCCTCAAATGTGACATCTCCCTCTCCACTGCATATCATCCTCAGACAGACGGAGAAACTGAACAAGTCAACCAGGAGATAGAGACCTACCTCTGCATCTACTATGGAAACAACCCAACAGCCTGGACTGAGTCCATTTCCCATGCTGAATTTACTCACAATCACTGACTCCACTCCATCACTGGTCAATCCCCATTCTTCTTAATGATGGGATATGAACCCCATGCCTTACCCTCAATCCTCCCAACCTCTGATGTCCCTGCAGTGGAAACTTGCCTTAAATCCCTCTTAGCAGCTTGAGACAAAGCCCTAGCAGCTCACAAACTCACAAGGCAGATCATCACACAACATGTCAAGAAGGCCTTCTTTCCATTCTTTAAAGGTGACAAAGTCTGGCTTGAAGCCAGAAACATCAAATGCTCCATTGTCAATCCAAAGTTTGCACCAAAATGAGAAGGACCCTTCATCATCACCAAGATACTATCCCTGGTCACATATCAACTCTGCCTCCCCAAAACTTGGAAAATCCACCCAGTCTTCCATGCTTCTCTCTTATTGTCCTATTGTGAAAACACCATACATGGCCCCAACTTGTTACAATACTGTCCCCATTAACCTAACTACCTATGCTCTTTTCACTTTTACTCCTAGTCTAGGGTTAGCCTAGCTAGATGGACTACACATCGTACATTGGACTTTGCCATATTTCCTGTACCATAGCACATGACCCATCACATGACTTCCATTTCCATCCCTGGCACATGACCTAGTCATGTGACCACACATATCATTAGTAGCTTACAGACTATTATGTATCTATGATGTCATCAGGTCTAGACCACTACATCATAGTCTAGCCCCTGATGTCACCACCTTCTCTTATGTACTTGTACCCTATTTAGTATTTGGGGTACCAGCACAGCATGGTCTGTGTGCTGGCCTCTTGCATATATAAAAGGCATGGTGAGTGTTACAATAGCTTCTGGGATGCCCTGGTAACCTTTTTCTCCTCCTTGTCACTGTACTAACCACATCCCCTACTTGACACCCAGACTACCTATTTTCTTTCACCCCTATCTACAGACTTCTCGATAGTGGCCCTACTCCCCCCATCCATAGTGCCTCTGCTGACCCCTCTGGGCATGAGGCCTCTTACTATAGTCTTCCGTGTGCATTCCATCCTGATGGAACTCTGTCTTTTATCTTTCCATAAATCTTTTCCTTGCTTAGATCTGATCAGTCTACATCCAGGTTCACCCCATTTCATCTCTATTCCCTTCCCAAGGGATTTCTCCTGATCAGATAGCATTACCAAGAACTCGGGTCCACTTCTGCATCATTCCCCAACTTTCCTGAATTCCAGTAGTGGTAGTATTTAAACCATGCACTTGCATTCCTGTACATTAGTCTTAGCATAACCAGAATACCATGCTATCACCTCCTCCTGACCCCCTAAGTCTTTCAGCTTTCCCCCCCTTTTTTTCACCTTTGATCCAGGTCTGGTCTTGTGTAAGCCGACCTCTTTGAAACCTGCCTCCTTTGTAGGACAACCATCAGACTCCCACCTAGGAATACTCCAGTGGGACTTCGACCCTCACTCAAGTGTGTATACATGGTCACACCCTACTTCCAGAGGACTAGGCATAACAATATGCTAAGACTACCTTAGGTGGCACCATTGTAGCTGCCCACCATTTCATCAAGACACCCCTTGATCCACACATACCATGACCAACCCGCATCACCCTTCCCCTCAACCCACTCAAAATCTCAGTCTCCTCTCTCTGAACAAGACAGGACTCTCCCCACTCCACAGCAACAAGACTATGTAGAGCAGTCGCTCACTAGTCCCCTAGAAAGGACCAGAATTTCCTGCCACAGATCTTCTGCTCTATCTGTTGAGCCTCTATCACAAATCTACTGAAGAGCCCCCAGACCACCCACCCTCCCCCTTGAGTGTTCCACCTGCCTTCCATGACTTCTAAACTGACTGAGCTCAGAATCTCCCCCCCATCAGATTTCTCAGGAGACTTTAGGAAGTCCAGCCCGTGGTTAAATGAAGTACAAACATACTTAGCCATAAATGAAGACATTTACAACACCGACACCAAGCAAGTCACCTATGCCCTCTCCTACATGAAAGGTGGTTCTGCCCTGATCTGGGCCAACACCTTCAGGAATGCTGCCTTCAAGGCCTCCCCAAACTCCCTGTCCCTCGGAAAGTTCGATGACTTTGTTGACAAATTCAATGCCGTATTCCTCCATCACGAGACTAAAAGTAACACCCTAAATTGGCTCTGCACTGCCCATGTGGACACCAAAAAGGAAAACTACTCTGCTGCCCTCACAGATTACAATGCCAAGTTTAGAAGCTACTCGGCCAACGCCAAGAACCCCTCTGATGATATCCTAATCTCATTCTATCAAATGGGTATCCCCTCACCGATCATGGAAAAGATCTTGTTAATCAATTCCCTCCCAAGACCATTGAAGGATGGATGAAGAAGGCTTCTGCCATCCAGTCCAAAATGGACCAGGTAAAGGCCATCAAACGAGGCCTACCCACCAAAGACCCTGACACCATGGATGTGGACTCCACTACTACCCCTGCTAACACCCCGTGACCAAAGAAGCTCACCCCCGAAGAATGAAAGAGATGTTGGGAGAAGGGCCTATGTTTCAGGTGCTGGAAAGGTGGCCACACTTCAGATAAGTGTCCCATCTGTACCTCCTTGACAAAGAAGACTACCTGCACAACCACCAAGAACGAAGACATCCCCAACCTTATAGATGTGGAGGACAATGATGAAGAAACACCAAGCCCCCCCTCAGTAGCCACCACCCAATTCACCCAACCAGGTTTTTAGAACAGGAACTCCAAGTGACATGGAGCTCTCCCAAGTCTGTACTTGTAACTAGAGTCAAAAGCAAGCAATCCATCATAATCCCTGCTCAGCTTGTGACTCTGGACCACAACATCAAAATTGTCGACACCACCACCCTAATTGACTCAGGAGCAGAGATTAACTGCATAGACTGGCAGTTCATCTAAAAACACTGACTCCCCACCACCTGACTTCCGAGACCCGTCCCAATACAAAATGTAGATGGGACCATCAACAAGGCAGGAACCATCCACTTCATTGCCACCCTTTATGTAGCAGTCAAGGAAATAGTCATCAAACAAACCTTCTACATAATGAATTGCAGATCAAGGAACCTGATCCTCAGCTTCCCTTGGCTCTGGGCCACTAACCCAAAGATCAATTGGAAACAAAGCAAGATCTTGATCTCCGAAGGGGTAGATCAATCCAAAGCCCTATACACTGACCATTCCACAGACTTGTGGTGATCCAACAACAAATTCAAACCCGATATCATTGCACCAACCCGAAAACACTGACACATCCTCCAGTACAAAGAAGTGGATGACCACCTATGGGCCTACCTGGGGAAGACCACCTCAGCCAAACATGTCCAAGCATGTGTCAATGTCCACTGCAAAGAAACTCCTGCCCCTAGATGGGTCAAATGGGGAGAAAGATTCATACTGGTAATAGGACAAACCTCGATCTCCATCAGACTTGAGACAACCCAAAATCTTGAATGCACTGACTCCATACCCCCACAATACAGAAAGTTCTCTGAGGTCTTCTTGGAGGAAGCCTCTAAGGTCCTTCCCCCTCAAAGGACATACAATCACCAATCCACTTGGAAGAAAACTTTGTCCTGAAAATTGGGAAAACCTACCACCTCTCCCTTGATGAGAAAGAAGCCACTGATAAATTCCTTGATGAGAACTTAGCTTTGGGAAAAATATGCCTGTCGCAATCCAAGCAGGCATCCTTGTTCTTCTTCGTTGAGAAGAAGGATGGGAAACTATGGCTATGCCAGGACTACTGACATCTCAATAAGTTCACCATATGAGATGCTTACCCCTTGCCCTTAATCTCGGATCTAGTAGACAAAGCATGTGATGCCCACATATTCACCAAATTTGATATCTGATGGGGATACAACAACATCCACATCAAGAAGGGCAACAAATGGAAAGCTGCCTTCGTTACCCACCGAGGACTCTTTGAGCCCATAGTAATGTTCTTCAGGCTAACCAACTCCCCAGCCACTTTCCAGAGGTTCATGAATGACTCCTTCTCAGACCTCATTGCCAAAGGATGGTTAGTAATTTACATGGATGACCTACTAATCTTCTCCCCCAATCAAGAAATGCACAACCAACAAACCGAGTGCATGCTCCAATGCATGAAGGAACTCCACCTCCACCTAAAACCTAAGAAATGCATCTTTGACACCCACAAGATCGACTACCTCAGAGTTATCCTCAAGCCTGGTCAGGTAGCAATGGACCCAGTCAAGCTTGACAGCATTGCAGACTGGCCCACCCCCACCACAGTCAAAGAAACCTGCTCCTTCCTTGGGTTCACTAACTTCTACAGAAAATTCATTCCTCACTACTCTGAGATTGCCCACCCCCTAATTGACCTCACCAAGAAAACTGCATGTTGGGCATGGGACTTCACCTGCCAAAAGGTCTTCCAACTTCTCAAGGACCAATTCCAGTCCAAGCCAATCCTCACTCAACCCAACCTGCTCAAACCCTTCACCATCTCCACTGATGCCTCAGCTGCTGCCTCTGAGGGAATCCTCCTCCAACCTGACAACAACAGGGATTGGCACCCCTGTTCATACCTCTCACAATCTTTCAGCCCTACTGAGCAGAACTATGATATCTTTGACTGGGAGCTCCTCACAATAATCTGCACCCTCAAAAGCTGGAAACATTATCTTCAAGGAGCTGCCCACCCAGTCCAAGTGTTCACTGACCACCAAAACCTCCTCTACTTCAAACAACCCCAGCACCTCAACCATTGACAAGCCCAGTGGATGCTGGACCTCACTGACTACGACCTCCACATGACTCATGTCCCCAGAAAACTCCTGACCAGGCCAGATGCCCTCTCTCGCCACCCTGACCATTCAATTCCTGAGTTGGACAACCAGGAAGTTACCCTACTTCCCCCAAACCTGTTTGTCAACTTAGTGGACTTTACCACAAGAGAGGCTATTGCCCAATCCTCTGCCTCCAACCCCTTCATCCTCATATTTCTCAATGACCACTCTGCCCCCAAATTCCTCCAATTCCACATGGCAGATTTCTCATTCAAGAATGGCCTCCTCTACTATCAAGGCCATGCCTATGTACCCCCCAATCTCCACCACATGATCGTTACTGTCCATCATGACCACAAGTCTACCGGGCACCCCAGCATCCTAAAGACTCATCTGCTCGTCTCCCACAAACACTGGTGGCCCGGTCTTGCATCATATGTGTGGGAGTACATCTCTGGTTGTGCCCTTTGCCAACAAAACATGGCCAACACCCACCCAACCACCCCTCCCCTACTGCCAATCCCCAGCACCACCACCCACCCCTTTTAGCAGATCTCATGCGATCTGATCACCAACCTCCCGTTCTCCAATGGCTTCAATTCTCTACTGATCATGGTTGACCACAGCTTTACCAAGGGGGTAATTTTATGCCCCACCATGAAAACCATTACCACCAAGGGAGTCACTACCCTTTTCTTCCTCAAAGTTTTCTCTAGATTTGGCCTATACAACAAAATCATCTCTGACCACAGCCCCCAGCTCACTGCCAACTTTGCCAAGGAACTCAGAAAACTCCTCAACTACAACCTCACCCTTTTCATTGCCTACCATCCCCAGACTGATGGGGAAACTGAACAAGTAAACCAAGAAATAGAAACCTACCTCTGAATCTATTGCAGTAACTCCTCGATCATGTGGTTGAACCTGATTCCATTTGCAGAATTTGCACATAACAACCAACCCCATTCTGTCACTGGGGAAACCCTATTTTTCCTTATGATGGGATACCACCCTAGATTCCTCCCTGAGCAGATCAGCAGATCTGATCTACTGGCCATCAATGAGAGGATATCTTCACTAATCTCCACCTGGGAAGAAGTGATAGCCGTGCACAACCTAGCTCAAAAAGCTATAACAAACCAAAAACAGAACAAATATTCCCTGTTCAAAGAAGGGGATATGGTATGGCTCGAAGTGCAGAATCTCTGCTGCTTGCTTGCAAACCCCAAATTCACTCCCAAAAGAGAAGGACCATTCCATATATCTAAGAAAATTTCTCCTGTGTCATTCCACCTCTCCCTCCCTGATTCCTGGAAAATTCACCCTGTCTTCCATGCCTCACTGCTAACCCCTTACTCTGAAACAGAGATCCACAGCCCTAACTTCCCACAACCCCTGGCAGAACTAATAGAGGGTGAGAAAGAGTATGAAATAGAAAAAATATTACAGCATAGTGGAACACCATCATCCCATCACTTCTTAATCTGCTGGAAAGGCTATATGCCTGAGGAAGACTCCTGGATTGATGAAACAGATCTCTCTCACACCAACAAAACCCTTTTAGACTACAAATCCTGCCATCTGAAGACATTCCCAAAAACATCAATTCCCCCCATCATTCCTTTATCTTGTAGAAACAAAACAGACTTCCCAAAACAAAAACCAAAACAGATAAAAACCAAAAAGAAAAACAGACAAAATGATTGCCCACCATAGATCCCCTTGCCCCCACCATCAAACTTACCTTCACCCGACTTCATACCTTCTTGACAACTTATCTTATGGCCATCAATATGTATGCTTCCTCCATTTCATCTATCATTTCATCTATTGACCCTGACTCCTTCATTTCCTCTACTAGTACCGATTCCTTAGATAGCTCCCAGGAGTACCCAGAGCCTATTGTAACTCAAGACCCCCACTCCCTGAGATCTCCCTCCTTGCCCATCTACCCCACCATTGCCCTCAACAAGGATGGAATTACCCCCATTCATATTCCTTTTGTTGCCCTCCCAAACTGCGACAAACCCATTCACAGTTCCTTCCCACCCTGTATCCTCTCCTTCATATGAGACTCCAGACTCTCCATCCCTGTGGCCACCCATGTCAATGCTAACTCCTCCACCTACCTACTCTACTCTGCCCTTCTTCACAATGAGAGACTCAAGACCCTCACTAGAGCTGGAACCATTCTCCTCTCATCCAGAGTTGTCCGAAACATCATTCACCCTGTCTATGAAAACATGTCCATCACCCTCCTGGCTCTGGCCTGGCAATTCCAACTCAACGACTTCCTTGCTGACATTGAGTGCTACACCAACGATCTTGCCTGTCTCTCCTCACCTGATCCATATTCTGAACCCAGACCTACTCCTCCAGGGTTCAACCTCATGGTTCACATCAGACAGGATGCCTACCTCACTGGAGGCCATGGCACCATACCCCTCCTTTCCTCTCACCCCCAACATCACAAAGCTTGTTTCCACTGCCACCGACTGGGGCATTTCTGGATTAATTGCCCCTATTATACCTGCCCCATCTGTGATGTCACCTCCCCTGGTCACAATCAGTCCATGTGCCCAGGCAACTCACTTCCAACACGCCCTCATCAGATCCCTGATGTAACAAGCCCAAGGAGGAACTCATTAAGGGCGAGGCTAAGCTCTAACCCTAACCCCAAGTGCATGGCATTGAAAGGTACACCCGATGACACACTAACGACAATCTGATAGAGAGTAGGCTGGGTATGACGTCCAGCAACGGTGTACAATGATGATGAAGGAATGGTTAGTCAAGTATGAGCCTCAGCACTGGAGGGGAAGCATAGAGCAGCTGAGGCCACTCCCCCTTAAGCCCAGGTAATGCACAGGTTGACAAGACTGGAGGGAATCCAGCCTGTCTCACCATGCCCTTTATATATCAGAGAGGCCAGTGCACAGACCATGCTGTGCTATACCCCACATACTAAATAAGGACATGTCTATGGTAAGGAGAGAGGTGACATAAGGGGCTAGACTATGACATAGTGGTCTAGACCTGATGACATCATAGATAATGTAAGAGTTCAGAATACTCTATGGTATGTATGGTCACATGACTAGGTCACATGCCAGGAATGGGAATGAGGAATCACATGACAGGATCAGGTGCAGACCAATCATGTGAGCTATAGTACAGGAAATACTAAGTCCAAAGTGAAGCGAATGTGTAGTACTAGCTAGGCTAACCCTAGACTAGGATAAATGTAGGTTAATGGGGACGGTCTCACAACAGTGGCTGACCATCCTCTTCGTACCTCGCATTCTCAAGGTCTTCCTCATCCCAACTTGATGTTGGCCTTTGTTCTCATCCCCTGCAGTATTCCCCTGCAGTTTCCTCGTCCTCAGGCCTTTCATCCTGAGTTCCTCAATCCTGACTTCATCCTCTGAACCCTCTCGGGTTCCTACACCTTCCAGCCTGTCCATCTATCAGGCTCACCTCATTCCTCCTTCTGGTAGTCCTTTCCAGGAGTCCTGACCTCTAGGAGTACTGTACTCCTTGCCACTGGATGGAGCAACAGCTCCATACCTTCTGCCCAATCCCTCAGGGGCTTGGTTGTAACAGACTGGATTCCCTCCAGTCTTGTCAACCTGTGCATAGCCTGGGTCTAAGGGGGAGCGGCCATTGCTGCTATATGCTCCTCTTCCAGTGTGATGGCTCATACTTGATTATCCATTTGCTTTCTCATTGTCATACACCATTACCAGGCATTATAGCCGGTTCTTCTCTTTATTGATTGTTGTTAGCATGTTATTGGGTGGCCCTCCAATGCCATGCACTTGGGGTTAGGGTTAGAGGTTCACCTCACCCTTAATGAGTTCCTCCTTGGGCTCATTACACTTTGACAAGACTGACTATTACTGATTGTGTGCTGTGCTCGTTTTCTGGATGCTGCCCCACAGGTGTAATGTTGTGAGACTGTCCCCATTAACCTACATTTATCCTAGTCTAGGGTTAGCCTAGCTAGCACACTACATTCACTACACTTTGGACTCGCATATTTCCTGTACCATAGCACATGACCTATCATGTGACTGCCATTCCTGTCCCTGGCACATGATCTAGTCATGTGACCATACATACCATTAGTAGCTTACGGACTATTATGTATCTATGATGTCATAGGGTCTAGACCACTACGTCATAGTCTAGCCCCTTATGTCACCTCATTCTCTACCTTGTATTACTATATGGGGTACTGGCACAGCATGGTCTGTGTGCTGGCCCTTTGCATATATAAAGGACATGGTGAGACAGACTGGATTCCCTCCAATCTTGTCAATCTGTGCATTACCTGGGTCTAAGGGGGAGTGGCCTTAGCTGCTATTAGGCTTTCCTTCCAGTGCTAAGTGCTCATACAGACTAGCCTTTCCTTCATCATCATTACACACTGTTGCCAGGCATTATAGCTGGTTCTCTTCATCATCAATCATCATTAGCATGTCATCAGGTGGCCCTCCAATGCTGTGCACTTGGAGTTAGGGTTAGAGGTTCACCTCGCCCTTAATGAGTTCCTCCTTGGGCTTGTTACAGAGGTGTTGGGGTTGTTTGAAGTATAGGAGATTTTGGTGGTTGGTGAAAACTTGGACGGGGTGGGCTGCTCCTCAGAGGTGATGTTTCCATGCTTTGAGGGCACAGATGATGGCAAGGAGCTCATGGTTGAAGATGTCATAGTTCCATTCAGCG
>JBBPJV010001009.1:0-12263 GCA_038088915.1 Sutorius aff. eximius
CCATACATGTACAAACATAGTTGGTAGTATATAAGGGCAAAGTCCCCCTCCAGAGAACCTCAGTCTAGTTCTCTTGGAGATTCCCCCACAGGACCTCCTCTAAGTTGAACTCAGTAGTTCTCCCCTCCAGACTAGTGTCTAGGCAACCAGGTGCACTTGTAATGCATCCTTTGGGTTGTTTCAAGACCTATCAAAGGCCAAGTGGAACTACACAAACACCAGGGTGGAACAAAGAACTGGCTATGATGCCCAGCAACGTTTATATGAATAAAAGGAAACACACGGAATGAGTACCACAGACGAAGGTGGTGAGGAGAAGTGAGCACTAGATGTCCCACGATCAGGCCTGAGGTAAATCCCAGATATGCCCAAGTGAGCTAGACTGGGGATCCAGTTGTCGCTGCATCCAGGGTTTATATAGATGAGGAATAAATCTACTAATACATGTGGGTATACCTATATAATATAGTATAGCTAGGTAGTAATACAGAATAGGCAGTATGCACCCATGTAAGTACAGAGTAAAGGGAGTCCAATGGAGTGTGTGGAAGCGAGTGCAATAAGTAAGGATAGAGTAGGGGAAGGGCAGGAGCTCTTGTCAATCCATAAGGAGTGACTCATGTAGCATGGGAAGTAACATGGAAGAATCAAAGATGCAATCTGAGATGAGATCTGAGATGAGGTCTGAGATGTGGGAGCAGGAATTCCGTGTGGCTGTGCTGTGGCATGGGAACTCGTCCTAGACCCTAGTATTACATAAGCAGAGGTTGTATCATATGGGTGCACTACTACTTGTAGATTTAGTGAGTAGAGTCATATTGTAGCCAGAAAAATAGGGTGTTTCATAACACTACCCCCCCTTAGGTCTTGACTTCCAGGTGAGAGAAGCAAGAGGTTGATGAAACAGTGAAGTTTTCATACAGCTGGAAAAGTGAGTGAAATTCCTACAAAGAAACACCATGAACATGACGTAGGGTGGATGGGTGTATGGAATGGAAGTCCCAAATAGCTTCTTCAGCATTGTCCAGGTTCTCCTCAGGTTCCTAGGTATAATCGGTCTCATCCCAACCTTTCCAGTGCATGAGATACTCTAGCTTGCTGTGTTTGAGTCAGGAATCTGCAATGAAGTCGACCTCATATTTGACAAGATGATCCTCAGTGACAACAATAGAATCAGGGCGAATTATGGTTTGCCTGTTGAGAGGTGCATTGTACAGTTTTACCCAGGACACATTTACTACCAGATGTATCTTCATTGAGGCTGGCAAGTGCAGTTCTACTGCATTAGGGAGAGTTCGAGTGATGGGATAGGGGCCAAGCCATTTGGATGAAAGCTTGGGGGATGGGAATGGGAGTGTGAGGTTCTTTGTGGATAGCCAGACCTGCTGGCCCACTTGGTATTTGGGCTGTTTTGACCACAAGGATTTGGCCGAATGTTCCATGCATGTTCATGTATTTTCAAGCACTGCTTGGATTTCTTTGTGGGAGCGGATGAGATCTGAACCGAATTGATGGGAAGAAGCAGGGCTTTCGAAACCCATGTGAGGGGCATAATTCCTAGTTATGGCAAAAGGGATTGTGCCAGTTGCTGCCATAAGGGAATTGTTGTGCTGAAACTGGGCTAATTTGATCCAGTCAGCCCACTCATGTTGCTTCTTTGCAATGTAGATATGGAGGTACTGTTTCAGATTGTGGTTTACTCATTCAGTCTGACCATCCATTTGTGGGTGGAAGGCCATTGAAAGCTTCTGGTGAATTCTGAGCAACTTGCAAAGTTCCTAGGTGAACTCTGAGGCAAACTGCAGTCCTCAGTCTGAAACAACTGTGGTGGAAAGTCCGTGGTTACACCACACATGATCCCTAAATAAATGTGCCATGTCCAAAGACGAGAAAGTCTTTGTGCATGGGATAAAGACAACTTCCTTTGAGAATCTATCCACGACCACCATGATTGCTGTGAATCCATTTGATAGGGGTGGATCTGTAATGAAATTGATGGAAATATCCTGCCAGGGGTGCTTTGTGATTGGCAGGGGGAGTATTTTACCAGCCGGCAGTTGGTTTCTGGTCTTGGCTGTGGTGCAGCCATGGCATGAATTAATGAACGTGTGAACCTCCTTTGCTATCCCAGGCCAGCTGTAGTGTCATTGGATCGATGCCAGCATGTGTGATCAGCCCAGATGTCCAGTGATCAGTGATTCGTGATATGACTTTATTATTTCTGATTGCAGATCAGGCAGTACAAATACTTGTTTCTTGGTGTTGACATAACAGCCAAGGGTAGAGTCGAGATTATAGCCTTTGTGATCTCCATCAAACTCGTAAGAATGTTCGACGATCTTATTGAAGACTTCTGGAGTAAGAATAGCCTGCTTCACGAAGAGCATGGGAGGAAGAATGGTGATGTTCTTATTGATATCCTCTGCTGCTTCTCCATGGTCAGGATGGCAGGACAATGCATCTGCACAACCATTGGTAGATCCTGGTTTGTACACTATGATATAGTTGTACTCCATCAGGAACACATGCCAGCATGCTTGACATGGGGACAAATCCTGGGGCTTCTTCCAGAATTCCAGGTTGCGATGGTCTGTGAAATGAGATTGTACAACTAAACCTGAGTATGACAAGGTGGAATGATGACAAGGCCAACTATGATGTTTGGCAACATTTTATGATGAAAAGGAAAAAAGGGGAACATGTGGAATGGTTACCACAGGCAAGGGTGAATGAAATGATACTAGATATCCCACCTTAGGCCTGAGGTACAATCCCAGGTAATGCCCAAGTGAGCTAGACTGGGGAACAGTCATAGCTGCACCTAGGTATATATACACATGCCAAGAGTATGACTAATATACATGACTAATATATAGTGAGAGTGGTACGATAGATAAGTAAAGGTACACCAATAGCAGAATGAGCTCTTATCTATGATGTCATGGTCTAGACCAGTCATGTGGTCTGATGTCATAGAGTCTGGGCCCTAGTCATGTGATTGTGGGAAATGAAAGATAGGGGGAAGGTCACATGACGAGTTGTGACAAGTAATAAGGAAAAAGTGTAGCTACAAGTGTACAAGTAATGAAAGTTAAGTACATAGGGAACAAGTTCATAACACTACCTGTTACAAACTCGTTTTACTTAACCTAACTACACTACTCGTACACCCATAGTATACACTTTTCTTTCTTTTTATTTTGTCACAATAAAGTCATGTGACTTCTCCTACCCTTTCTTTCTCATGATCACGTGACTAGACCTAGACTCCTATAATGTCGGATCATGTGACTGGTCTAGACCATGACATCATAGATAAGAGTCTATTCTGCTATTAGCTATACCTTTTGTTATCTATTGAACCATGTCCCACAATATATTAGTCATGTATTAGTAATAGTCTTGGCACATGTATATATACCTGGATGTAGCTACAACTGTTCCCCAGTCTAGCTCACTTGGGCATTACCTGGGATCTACATCAGGCCTGAATGGGATATCTAGTCCACTTCTCCCTTTATCTTTGCCCATGGTAACCATTCCATGTGTATTCCTTTTTTCACACAAATTTTGCTAGATGTCATAACTAGTTCTAGTTCCACCTCGTCCACACCATTCATAGTCTTAGTGTAGATTCTATTTCACTTGAGCTAGACTTCTCACAAGGTCAAACTCACCCCAGACTCCAGGGTCAGGAGAAGTACACACACCACTAGACAGGCATTGGACAAACATCCAGACATCAGTTGCATATATGGTTGTCTGCCATCTAAATAAGGATAATATTGTTCTCCGCATAGTGCACAGTGGCCCCTCATCCACATCACTGCAAGCATTGTCGCTGATTGGAGTGATGGTGTTAAAAAACCGTCAGTACCCCAGTTCCCCCCATGTCTGAACTCAGACATAAAACTACCGCCACTCAGAGGTTTCCTGCCCTCTCACGTCAACAGTCTCTTCTCAGCTGCCTGCAGAGATCTAGTTTTCCTTACAGCCATATATGTCCCCATGTCGTACTGATCCTTTCAAAACATGTGACTTAGAAACTTTCCTCACCCCCCTTGCATCATTTTATCCTAACAGGAATAACATTATCCAATTCGCCCACGATTGGCTACAAGACATTCACTGGAAAAAGAAAATAAACCCACATGACAGAGTAATCCTAGCCAATAAAACTACTCAATCCCTCTGTCCCTCTACAAAGCTTCACTCACCATACCGTCACCCTTGCACTGTTTACTTCTACAGTTGAAATATGTCTACTTCATGGCAAGATGTCAAAGACAAGATCGATAAGATCTCAAACACCATCAAGGCCGTGGACACATCAAAAAATCTAGACAAGAAATTTGCTGACCCAGGAAAATGGGATGGTAAACAAGCCACATTTAGAAAATGGTGGCTGTTCATCGAATTATGGGTGTCAACCCAAAAATGGCACCCTCTCAATGTGGACAAAGAAAAGGCAGCAGCAGTATGGATGAGAATGGATGGGGAAGCTGCTGCCTTTGCACATCTCTGGATTAGAAAATCCCTGGAGAAAGACAAATGTCCAAGTTGGGACCAGCTTAAGAAAGATGTAGAAAAATACTTCAAAATTGCTGATTATAAGGAAATGGAGTATGCTAAGCTGGAAAACATGAAACAAGGAAACTGTCATATTGTGGAGTTCCTTAATGAATTTCAGTTTCTCAAGGAAGACATCAAACTTGACAATGAAACAGCTGTCCATATTCTTCGATGGGCAATTGATTATAAAATATACATGGCCATACTCCAAGCCAAAGGAGACTTGGAATTTGACAAAACAATCAATCAATATGCCAAGATGGGTGAACAATTCAAACAGATCAAATATGAAAGGGGATTCCGATTCCTGCAATTCCAAAAGTCGCCGGGATATCAACCCCACTACACTGCCACTGGCACTCAGCCCAGCCAAGGAGCCCCAATGGAAATAGGGGTCCAACAAGCGCAGCAATCGAAATGTCCCTTCAATGGAAACTGTTTCAACTGCAACAAATACAGCCATCAGTCCCAGGACTGCCCTGATCCACAGAAACCAAGAAACCCACAACCAGCTCAGGCATGTCAATTCCAGGACCTGCAATATTCCCAATTTGATAACCCAGGTCCATCACATCCTCAATACTCCCAATGACCTCTCCCCATGCCCCCAACCTCACAAGCCCTCATTGTGTCTTCCCAAACTGCTCAGCCCAGTCAAGGCCACTCACAGTCCCACCACACCTTGTGGGATAATGCTGAAGTTGAGGTGTACTGGCAAGCTCAGCTCACACAAGAAGCAAAAACAGAGGCCAAAAAGAAGGTCTCTTTAAATTGAAAAGGTTCAGTAATAATTGAGGTACTACTGGACTGGACAAATCTTCCTTCTCTAACCACTTTTCTCTTTTACCCATTGATGATTCTATGAACTTTGAGAAGCACATGGACTTGGACTCTCACAAGTTAGAATTGAACTCTAGTAGTAATGTGATTTCCCCTGTATTATTTAATTCGCATAGTTTTGTAACTGAGGGAGCATCCAGAAATGGCACAGCTGCCAGTAATAACACAGTGCTTAATTCTCCCCCAAAACCAAAGAAAAAATTACATAAGCTAGTTAGCAATGATTCAGACATCTTTCACATTTACGATATTTATGAAACCCTCAAACCGACTGGCTTCGCACAGTCACAAGGACCAGTCAAGTTCTCACTCAACACCAAGGTATATGGGTTTGCCACCCAAGAAGGAAAACAGTGTTGGAAAGAAATAGGCAATACTCAGGCCTTGCTTGATTCAGGGGCTATAAACACCTTCATCGACTGCACATATGTTGATGACAATTACCTTGAATGAATCTCGCTTGGCTGAGAATTTCATGTTCTCAATGCCAACGGTTCCAACCAAGCCATCAGCTGAATCCACGAAAAAGTGGCTCTCTCCATCATAGTCAAGGACAAGGAAGGAAACCCCCATATGGAAGCAATTGATGCCTTCATATCATATCTGGGTAACCAAGACTTAATCATTGGTTATGATTGGCTCGCATTCCATAATCCCAATGTCAACTGGGTTGACAAACAAATCATGTTCTCTTGTTGCACAGATCAATGCCATGCTCATCCCATAATGGAACTTCAGTCAATCCTGACCAAAGAGGAAGAAAAACTAAAAACAGAAGTACCAAAGGAATACTGGGATTTTCTAGACGTATTTTCTGAGCAAGAATTGCACTGCATACCCACTAGAAAACCATGGGATCATGCCATAGAACTAGAACCCAGATTCGTCAAGAAGAAGGGCTGTATTATTCAACTCTCTGATATCAAATTAGAAGAAGTTTGGGTATTGATAGAAAAAGAACTCAAAAAGGGTTACATCCGACCTTCCAAATTGGATCAAACATCACCAGTCTTCTTTATTCCAAAAAAGGACAGTAAGAAACGAATGGTGATGGACTATCATTATTTAAATGAACATACTAAAAAGAATAACTATCTGTTACCACTGATCCCATCGTTGATTGATAGGTTAAAGGGTGCAGATATGTCACAACCCTAGATCTTCGCTGGGATTACAATAACATTTGTATTAAAGAAGGTGATGAATGGAAGGGCACATTCACCACCCCTATTGGCGCTTATGAGCCCCTGGTAATGTATTTTGGAATGTGCAATTCTCCAGGCACATTCCAAAACATGGTAAACAATATTTTCTCTGATATGTACGTGGTAGTAGTTATTTATATCGACGATATCATGATATTCACATTGAAGAAAACTAAAGAGGAACATTTGCAGGTTGTATGAGAAGTACTTCAAAGACTATGTGATAATGACCTGTACCTCAAACCATCAAAATGCTTCTTTCACAAGGATAAAGTGGATTACTTAGGAATGGTTGTATCTAAGGAGGGGGTAGAAATGCAAAAGCCTAAGGTTCAGGCTATAGCCAATTGGCCCACCCCCTGTAATTTAAAACAACTCCAATCTTTTCTGGAAATGGCAAATTATTATCGCCATTTCATTCAAGGCTTCACTGATGCAGCAAGACCACTCAATAACTTAACATGTAAAGATACCCCATATGTATGGTCCGACAAGTGTGAAGTAGCATTTAATAAACTCAAAAATATCATCACATCCACACTGCTGCTTACATACCCAGACTCTTCTCATCCTGTCCACATTGAATGCAATGCTTCCGACATCGCCACCAGAGCAGTGTTATCGTACCAATTGCCAGACAGAAATTGGCATCCTCCCAGTTTAATTTCACATTTCTTTGACTCCGCTGAATGCAATTACCTGATCTATGATAAGGAATTGCTAGCTATTATTCATGCACTCAAAGAATGGTGTCATCATCTCAACGATTGAGAGCACTTCGAAATCTGGACAGATCATTGCAACCGGGAATTCTGGAAGAAACCCCAGGATCTATCCCCTCACCAAGTGCACTGGCATGCATTTCTTATGGAGTACAATTATACAATATTGTACAAACCTGGGTCCACCAATGGTTGCACTGATGCATTGTCCTGCCGTCCTGACCATGGCAAAGCAGTGGAAGATATTAATAAAAACATAACAATGCTTCCCCCGGCTGTTTTCACTTCTAAGCAGGCTACAATTTCTCCTGAGATCTTTGATGAGATCGTTGAACACTCATATGAACTCAACAAAGACCATTACGGGTATGATCTCAATTCATCCCTTGGTTGCTACAAAAACAGTCACAATCAAGTATTTGTTCCCATGGATCTGAGATCCGACATCATTAAACTCTATCACAAATCTCTGATTGCAGGTCATCCAGGAAGATCTCGCACACTCGCTTCAATCCAAAGACATTACAATTGGCAAAACATAGCCAAGGATGTCAACACATTCATTGATCATTGCCATGGCTGTGCCACATCTAAATCATCCAACAAGCAGCCTGCTGGCAAGCTCATCCTGTTACCAGCTCCTGAACATCCCTGGCAGGATATTTTGGTGGACTTTATTACAGATTTGCCAGACTCAAATTGTAACAAGCCCAAGGAGGAACTCATTAAGGGCGAGGCGAACCTCTTGAAATGAGTTCTAAACTAAGCAGGCTGGACGAAATGAGGTGAAACCCCAATAGAACCAAATATGACGCTTGATAACATTTTTACGAGGAAAGAGGAGGAAAGGGAACACGTGCAACGTTGTACACAGGTGAAGGTAAAGGAGAGCTAGATATTCCACACTGTTATGATACCATCCTCTTTAACCTACATTTATCCTAGTCTAGGGTTAGCCTAGCTAGTACTACACTTTCACTACATTCTGGACTACATCGTACTTTGGACTTCGTCTTATTTCCTATACCATAGCACGTGACCGCATCACGTGACTGCCATTCCTGTCCCTGGCATGTGACCTAGTCATGTGACCATACGTACCATAGTAGCTTATGGACTATTACGTATCTATGATGTCATAGGATCTAGACCACTACATCATAGTCTAGCCCCTTACATCACCTCTCTCATTACTTAGACATGTCCTTATTTAGTTATCAGGGGTACAGCACAGCATGGTCTGTGCACTGGCCTCTCTGCATATATATAGGGCATGGTGAGACAGACTGGATCCCCTCCAGTCTTGTCAACCTGTGCATAGCCTGGGTCTAAGGGGGAGCAGCCATCAGCTGCTCTATGCTTCCCCTCCAGTGTGATGGCTCATACTTGACTATTCCATTCTCTTCCTCATCGTCTACACCATTGCCAGATGTCATACCTGGCCTCCTCTCTATCAGATCGTGGTTAGCACGTCATTGGGTGGCCCTCCAATGCTGTGCGCTTGGGGTTAGGGTTAGAGGTTCGCCTCGCCCTTAATGAGTTCCTCCTTGGGCTCATTACACACACAGGCCTAGGATAGAACCCAGATAATGCCCAAGTGAACTAGACTGGGGAACAGTCATAGTATCACCTAGGTATATATACACATGCCAAGAGTATTACTAATACATGACTAATATATTGTGGAAATGGTACGATAGATAAGGGAAAGGTACAACCAATAGCAGAATGGGCTCTTATCTATGATGTCATGGTTCTAGACCAATGACATGATCTGACATCATAGAGTCCAGGCCCTAGTCACGTGATCGTGAGAAAGAAAAGATAGGGGGAAAGTCACATGACCTAGTGTGACAAAATAAAGAGAAAAAGGAGTAGACTACGAGTGTATGAGTGAGAGGTTAGGAAAATTAAATACATATCGTAACACCTCTAACCCTAACCCCAAGTGCATGGCATTGGAGGGCCATCCAATGATGCACTAACAACGATTGATGAAGAGAGAGAACTGGGTATGACATCCGGCAATATTGTATGTGATGAGGGAATGAATGGACAGTCTGAAGTATGAGCCTCAACACTGGAAGGGAAGCATAGTAGCAGCAAAGGCCACTCCCCCTTAGACCCAGGTAATGCACAAGTTAACAAGACTGGAGGGAATCCAGTCTGTCTCACCATGCCCTTTATATATGCAAAGGGCCAGTGCACAGACCATGCTGTGCCAGTACCCCATATAGTAATACAGAGTAAGGAATGAGGTGACATAAGGGGCTAGACTAGGATGTAGTGGTCTAGACCATATGACATCATAAGTATGTAAGGAGTCTGGAATACTCTATGGTATATAATGGTCACATGACTAGGTCATATGCCAGGGATGGGAATGACAATCATGTGACAGGATTGGGTGCTGACCGATTGTTACAATACCATCCCTGTTAACCTATATTTATCCTAGTCTAGGGTTAGCCTAGCTAGTACTTACATTCGCTACACTTTGGACTCATCATATTTCCTATACTATAGCTCACATGATCGGTCAGCACCCGATCCTGTCACATGATTGCCATTCCCATCCCTGGCATGTGACCTAGTCATGTGACCATTATGTAACATAGAGTATTCCGGACTCTTACATACTTATGATGTCATAGGGTCTAGACCACTATGTCATAGTCTAGCCCCTTACATCACCTCTCTCATTACTTAGACATGTCCTTATTTTAGTTATGGGGTACTGGCACAGCATGATCTGTGTGCAGGCCTCTCTGCATATATAAAGGGCATGGTGAGATGGACTGGATTCCCTCCAGTCTTGTCAACCTGTGCATAGCCTGGGTCTAAGGGGGAGTGGCCATCGCTGCTATATGCTCCTCTTCCAGTGTGATGGCTCATACTTGACTGTCCTCTCATTCCTCATCATTGTACAATGTTGCCAGGCATCATAGCTGGTCCTTCTCTCTTCACAGTCATCATTAGCACATGATCAGGTAGCCCTCCAATGCTGTGCACTTGGGGTTAGGGTTAGAGGTTTGCCTTGCCCTTAATGAGTTTCTCCTTGGGCTCATTACACTTTGACAAGACTGACTTTACCGATCACATGCTGTGCTCGTTTTCTGAATGCTGTCCCACAGGTGTAAAGTGGGCCCTCCCGAGCTTTCACAGACTTTCTTTCTCAGACCTCTGATACCTTTAGGGGAGTGCCTTAATTGGTATGTCTGTTGAGGATGTTAAACTCATAGCATATGCTAGTACCATCAGTAGCCACATTCATTTTCCTGCACTTGCAGACTTTAGTGCCACAATGGAGTCGTGCCCATTAGCGAAGGTCAACCAGGTTATCCAGGCTGAGACTATTTAGAGAACACAGGATGTGGGTATCAGCACGTTCCTGTCATTGTTTATGGTAGTAGTGACTTAGGTCATACGGACTTTAGGAGGGGGATCGCCATGTCCTGCCTTCAGTAGTTATAGGACCTGAAACAATGGACAGACAGGGGTCATTGAGACCATCATCATGGGCCAACAAGGCTATAGTTGGAGTTTGTACCTAGGAGGGGGATCAGGGATAGAACACTTTGCTGCTGGCCCCACGAGATCTCACCTGCCTGGAAGGCTGGGCAATAGTTGCTTTCAGTGCTGGCATTTGCCAAGGGTGTGCCTGATCAGCCACCTACTCTTTTTGTTATTTACTGTCACATGTTGTTTCGAGTTATAAGTCCTAAACTGGCATCTGGCATGTGTTGACCGAATGGACACTTCTTTGGCCTAGTACAGAAGTAGTTGGAACAGCCACATTATGTTTTACAAGATAGCATTGTTATCAGGGCATAAGTCATTCGCATAACACAGCTCATGGTCCATAGTTGTCTTCAGACACTTGGTTTTTATACCTAGTAGTTGTCAGCCATTTGTATAACACATTCAAAAAGTAACAGACGTTTACGGACAACTACTATAGTTGATTCATGGACACATTACATAGAAGTGGACTCATTCTTTATGATATTCATACAAAGTATCTGAATGATCGCAGGAGGTAGTTTCTTGCTGATGAGTGCAAGGGCTTTAGAGTATTGGACTCTATCCTTACCCCAATCTGATTATGATTCGTAGCTATGCCAGTTATGTCTAGTCTGCCACATGAAACCCGAGAGTTGTCTTGAAAGATAGATGACAGGATGGTGGATTGTATTCACCCTAGTTTACAATAGATTAAGTTTGAGGTAGATTAGCAGATCTGCCTCCCATTCAGGTTACAAGGTTAAACTGGCCCTGCTGTCTCCATTTGGGCATATGAGATTAAACTGTGTCCCTTCTGGCTGAGTCCAGGCCATCACGTCCATACCACTCATGACGTTAAACTGTGCTGCTCTCCAATTGGGTTTAGGAGTTGAAACTGTATCCCTTTGGGGTTGATCACCCTTTGATTGTGTTCTTGGGTTAGCCTTCCCACTCAGCAAAAAGCACAATGGTTTCTTTTTGGGTAGTTAGCCTTCTATGGAAAAAGTGCACAGTTTGTTTTGGAGTTATCCTTCCCTAAGAAAAAGAAGATGGTTTAGCCTTTCCATGAGAAAAAGTGCGGCCTCCAATTTAGGGTTATGAGGTAAAACTGTCCCCAGTGGTCTGTTAGCCTTCAGATAGTAATGAAAAAGTGCAATCCGTTCCCAATGGGGGAGACCTCTTGATTACCTAACTAGTAGTTGAGTTGTTGAACCTACCCTTTTATTTCTGTGCCCAAGTCTGTGCCTCAGGTAGCTTCGGTGGGTTCTAGGGGTTGCTCCCAAACCTGGAATCATTAACACTGAAGATATCTGCCTGCCACATGGATGCAAGCACCCTCTGTTTCATTGCGAAGCTTAGTACCAAAGTAGTGTGGATGTTACAATACCGTTCCCTTTAACCTAACATTTATCATAGCCTC
>JBBPJV010001010.1:0-12247 GCA_038088915.1 Sutorius aff. eximius
GTGTTGGTGAACAAGCAAAACGATCCATCGAATTTGTGGTGGCAGGGGCGGCGTGGGCCATCGGTGCTTTGACGCACAATAGACCACCACGCGAGCAAACCAAATGACGACGAGTATCGGTCACGTCCTCGCAACGTGACGTCGGCAACCCTGGAACAATCGAGGACGGCGAGGGGTCGGTCCAGAGGCCGACCGGAGAGGATGAGTCCGGCGGAGGCACCACGCTGGGCGACGTCCACACCCCGGCGCAGTCGTGCACGTTCAATGGTGCTCTCGTCCCGTCCGGATGGTTTGACCCCCGTCCGGGACATGGGCCCACGTCGTCCATGTCAGGGTCCAAACTTTCGTGGGCAGGCCCGGCAAGACAATCTCGGTCAATCGTACGAAAGGTGTGTTCGTCCGCACTGAAGCCTGCTTGTCCTTGGCTACCATCCAAAGCACACGACCAGCCTTGCGATGTTGATCCCGGCCAAGTGAAATCAGGAAATTCGTATTCGCAGCAAGTGTCCGACATGGAACTATGCAAGCAAAAGCCCTCGTCGCCAATGCTCATCGGAGGCCGCCGAGTGTCTCGGACTGGGGTAGACAAGAGAAGGCTGGGGGATCCGAAAAAAATTGGCTTATTTAGGGGGGCTTACAGTTACCCCAAATGGAAGGACCCGTTCTTCGTCACCCTCAGGGTCAGAAAGACCGGAGATAATCTGGGGATGAATGTCAATGAATGGGTCAGGTCTTGTCCTGGGCTGTCGAGGAATGTTGATCACTTACTGTGTACGCACTCTACATTTGGATTGTATTCATCCATGTATATCACGATCACATGTAGCGTGCAAGGCTTTGGGTCAATTGGTGTATCCCAGATCCTCGCACATGTCCGAGCTTTTATCACCTTGCGGTAGTAACAAAAAGACTGGCCGCCAGCTCTGCCCAATGTTTGGTTTGCTCGTCTCGATGTTCCTAGGATGTGAAACAAACTGGTATCATCGAACAACTCCTCTGGATATACACGGATATAATTTTAAAAACGATTGGAGCTACAGGGTATAGCCAGCAATTTCAGGGCAGTTACTCAGAGTACCGACCGTGCCCCCACTCGTGCTTAAGCCGGACCAGTCACAAGTACCTGCGGAAACCATTGATCTTTTTCGGCCGTTTGAAATACACGATTACCTACCGGCACAAGAACCCTTGCCACAGTTTACCACAATCGTATGAGCACCACTCTCGACACTGACTTTGGTCTCGCTCCCGATGAAGCTGACACCCTACGAATAACATCAGTCGACGCTTTATGCTGGGCAAGACTACTCACAGATATGGTGACACCATTTCCAGGTGTCCCGATAGTCTCGGGGTAATTCTGGGTAATCAGCACACCATACTCGGTACAGTTTGTCGCAGTATCTCCCTGGTAGTTGGAACAATAAGCGCGACTCCTGAAAAAGTACGCAGAATCTGCATACGGAGTAGGTGACATTAGAGACTCGACTGTTGCTCGCATGTTTGTCAGTTTTGATACGAAACCCGTTTACACTATGGGACATTCGGGTTGGATAGCTATTGTGTGTCAGTCTGATACGAAATACCTATTGGTGATCGTATTGTCTCGGATGACGACGCCATCAACGATCGTGTCAGAGGAGATCGAACCCTGTAATCATGAACACAAGAATCTACACAGTTGAGTGACCAGTAGATGAGACCGCATACGATCAATACGCCATGACCACCAGAAAACTCTCTTGACATGTGGATCCTAACATATCAAGTTAGCGACAACACGGGTTCAGTGGAATTTACGTACGCCATCATGGGATCGGGCTTTGTGGCACCACCTTTTCCCCCGAGACCGTCCTAGGATTCGGATGCATCAGGCTTAAACAGAGCACGCAGTCACTACGGCCTTATTTACCCAGTAGGAAGGTCCACCACTATCTATCCTGTGCCCATTTCCGTTGACTAAAGGTGTATCGTTGGAGTCATGCTGAAAGGGTCAAAGCAGGCTCACATTCAATATCCTCTCCTCTGTGACCGACTCGGATTTAGTAAACATGTAGTCCCGTTCAGCAGTTAAGTCCCACGCACTTTATCTGGACCAAAGGACCGTTCCATCGTGCTACTCCGAACGCAAGGTCTCCCACTGGGCAAGCCGCCAACCGATTCCGCCAAGGACGGCACATTGCAAGGAATCACTCACGAAGGTTGATGGTTGTGCCTTTCAACAAGTCAAGGCTGAGCGTCTGTCCGACTGGCACAACGAACGAGTCGATGTTCACGGTCGTACAGACCGTTGCAGCACTCACGTCGCTCAGCGACGAGATTGTGCCTATGCAATCGCTAGACGCCACCGACCTGGCTGAGGCAAGGAGTGTAAGAAGCGCGAAACAAATCAGCATGCCCATGCGAGGTTAACGCGTGAACGCTTGTTAGGCTGTAATGGCGATCACCCTCTTTCTTTGAATCGTTTATTCGTTTAATGGTCAAGCAACCCAATGGAGCCATCGATAACTGTCATCTGTGCCTCCCAACGAAGAAAGACGAACGCCCCCGTGACGTGAGAGGGGCGGAACGACATTACCTGACGACTGGCACACCATTGTGAGCTGTGACTCTGGGATGGCTGGTGACAAAGGAAACTGAGGCTCATTTAAAGCTTGGAGCTGTGCCTAATTTCTCCCGGAAGGATTGCGCACGACATCGACCGAGTTTGCAGGTACCAAGTGATACAAACGAGTCCACCATCCGAATTAAAGTTACTTACTTTCAGTGAAAGCCGTCTGACTTTCAGCAAGGACGGCAACTGAGGCACGAAGGGTGTGCCACTGGCAGGGCGCGCATGTAAGTAACCCGCTTGTGCTGCTTTCTATGGAAACGCAAAATTAGTGACATGACAGTGACCCATCCGGGGTAATTGCGACTCGCGAATACCATTTGAACTTAGTGGTGAGGTGCACATATGGACTCGCGCTGCTTTTAGAAGAGTGAAATCGATGCCATTTTAGGTATCCATTCTACACTGAGACTCTATCCGCTACAACATCGAGCTCTCTTGCAGGACAGGGACGGGAATGTTCACGACCAAGGTTGTCAAAATGAACTGGTCACAAAGAACACGAAAGGTATGCGGCATTTATAAGAGCGATTAAGCTAGAGGAACAATAGGTGGTAAAGTTCGAATGGCCCCAGGCGGTCTCTGTCTTGGTGAGCTCTATCCCATCGAGTCAGCGTCTGACGCTGACTCGCGTATCAGAGCCATAATGATGCTCGTTGGTGGATATCCCATGGCCTGGGATGATGCCCAAACTTGGGCACTTTGCCATCGGCTCAACATCGTACCTTTGACCACAACCAACTACTCTACATCATCGAACGTCGTCACAGACAGCAAGGCCGTAGCATGGCGTGTATCCCGTTCGACATCGACACCGAGTTCCACATCCTCCTCGTGGTATACTCCAAAAACGACTGGCTATCCATGCCATGCAAGTACAGGCGATTCCCTAAAGGCGAGAAAGCGCTGATATACCAGGCGTTCTTATTCCGTCACGGGGGAGACAAGGAGCTCGCCGAGAAACCGCAATTCACAACGATAGCAGATCCCGCTATGGAATATTCTATTTCCCGTGAGTCTCCACGTCTAATTATGTATCCTTGGACCTCGTATTCAAACACGAACGTTCCCACAGATATGACATGTCCCTACGATGTTTGGCTTCGGACTCAGCCACTACTAGACCGCTCTCTACTCGTACATTTTCCATGTGGCGTACCGCAGGCAAGGATTGACTGTTCACTCACTTATGTGCTTAGAATCCGTGCGGGCTGGACGTCTGAGCAATGGTAGACAGTCAAGCAGCCTTCTAAGCACGTGCATACAATACTATTGTATTGCACAGACTCGATCCTATGATGTCGAAGACGATCAAGGCATTGGACTGGTCCCCGGTGCAATGCATACTCATTTGTGGGCAAGGACGCATCGAAGTGACGGACGTTGTTGTACCTGTGACCTTCCACACCATTGCATGTATCATAGTTCGTATCCGGTGTCGAGGATCGAATGGATCGATGGTTACCAGGGAACCATTTGGAAAACGAAAGTGTTCTCCTTTACTCACGTTGTCATCGCACGCCGAACTGCAGCCACTGAGCGGTTTCCTATGCGTGAAATCAGGGATTTGCAAGCCCGCCGCCGTGGGACAAAAGTCTTTCCCTGACCCGGAAGCGGTCCGTAGATCCTGAAGGTGATCATGAAACAGTCTGGTGACGAGACTGCTATGACGCAGCCGAGGTGAGGTATTGTATTTTTCAAGGGTATTGTAAACCATAAACCGATCGAGCGTTTTGATTGGCCCACCGCATCACTTCCACTGTCCCCGTTCCGCCCCCGATAGCACCTACCGTGAAATCAGCGACCCACGGGATCATCGCCGTATGACATAGCGGTAACCTTCCCTTGAGTTCCGGAAGCGATCCGTAGATGTTCGAGGGTACCATGTACGGTGCGTCGGTTTCAAGTAGGATACGCGGACCGTTCGGACCAGCGGACCCGGTCATATCACGGACCAGCGCGGCAGTGTTGAGGTTGGTCGAATACGAGATCACGCCCGTGATCCCAATGTAGAGGTTGGGGAAATGGTTGAGCAGTCGTCGTGCGAATTCAGGAGAATCGGTAAAGCAGTGAATATGGATCTGTCATTCAAGCGAAAGAGACGTCGCCGGGGACACAGGACATGAGGATGGCGGAACGACGCACCTTGTGATCGGCCGGCACTTCTTGCTTCAATATTCGTTCTGTATCCTCCTCCGCTTCCCGGGTATGTATCGTCAGTGGTTTCTTGAGCTTGACGGCCTGACGAAGCTGGCGCGCAAAAACGCGTTGTTGGAGTTGGCGAGGTGAGTTGTCATAATGGTAATCAAGGCCGATTTCTCCCCATCCTACGCAGCGAGGGTGGGTCATGGCTTCGAGACTGGCGGACGGGTGGTGAATGGTGGGATCGTGAACCTGGGACCTACACAGACTTACATTGATCGCTCGACCGAATCATTGTAAAATTTCGCTTCGTGCCTAGAAGAAAGACAACGATGAGCGACCGTGTGTTAGTTCACACTGGGAACCTACGTACGGATGAACACCTGTCCGGCACCCCGAGTCAGCCCCACGCCCCGGGAGAAAGACGATTGAAGCCCACTCACCCATGACAAACCAATACGCGATCCCACCCCACTTGATCGTCCTGTCCTGCTCGCTCAACGCCGAATCGGCCAACTCCTTCCAAGCACGCTGTACCGGCGCCTCACACCATACGTCCACGATTGCCCTGACGTTCCGTCCATCATACACTCCCCGAACGAAATCCCACACGGTATCATATTTCCCGGTCGGATATTTGCTCCTGTAAGATGAAAACGTGGAGAGAAGATGGGTATGCGTGTCGATGATGGGTGTCGTTGCGGCGCTGGGGTGGGTGGGGAGGGAGAGGTGTGATTCATTCGGGACGGTATACTTTTTGTTTTTGACCATCTTGCTAACGTGTGGTCGATGTGGGATTTGTTTGGAGGACTTGTTGTGGTGTCGTACAAACGCAAAAACGGCGGTGCATGGCGGATGTCGGCAGGAATCCGAACACCTTGGTCCGAGACGGGCCAATGGCCTGAGGGAAAACATGATGAAAGCGGCAGTAGGGGTGATTGGGATTTGCCGAAACCCTCTCAGTCGAAAGATTGAGTGAAAGAGTTCATTCTACGGGTACTAATCCATTTTATCCTTGGCAGGCATCATGAATCAGGGCATGAAGCTTGAGGTGCGGATATATACGAGTAACAGGAACAAACCCAATCATTCTGTAAAGTTGAAGAAAGTGTTCCAAGTTCTATGAGGACAGGCCGTCTCTAGGTCTAGCCTGAGCTGTGTGTTCGAGTCATTGCACCGGACAACCCCGACAGCAAAGTGAGAGCAGCCGGAGCTCAGATGATTTCTCGGGCCAACCATGGCCAAACCAAACTCGGGTGCATGGCGGGGAATGAGTCTCGAGGTGTGAGATTCTGTTCGGCGTTTTATGCACGCAAAGGTATTTCTAGAATGGTCTAAACACATACATACCCTGGCTGATCTGTCCGTTAGTCTAGACCTGCTTTCCAGCACGCAAGTGTTGGAGTTCGTCGGCACCCTCTCAAGAAAGCGGGGAACAAAACACTCCAGATCGAGTTCCATGACCTGTACGACTCGCGTTCGGTCGACGGGGTATGTCGTGGTCCTGCAAAACGTCTCGGATGTGAATGGTGGCATGGAACATCCGGAAATTGGTTGGGGCATGTGTCAAGCGTGGCTGCAGAAGATTGCAGAGGGCCCGTCGAGGCAACGTTGAGTCAATAGCCCGACACGATACCGCAAACATATAGCCCCTATCTACGACGACGCCTTCCGAGTCTTCGCGTTGGGACGCCAACGGAAGGCGATGCGCCCGCAGGACTTGAAACCGCGTTGACAACCGTCACGATGCCGTGAGTCACGCAGATAAACCATATACGAACAGCATTCAATGCAAGCATACGGTAACCCTGATCTCGACCCGATGGCTGTTCAAACGCTCGGCGACGAACAAGGAAAAGCTATCCGAACGTCGAACGCCGGACTCCCGCATCGGTTTCCCCGCTGGCAGATGACGTTTACACTCGGACGACATTTCCCAACCTTGCTTGTCGGATCCGCAGATCTCGAATTTAACCGTACCGAGTCTCCAAAGATTTTTTTTTCGCTTCCCCGTCTTTACATTCGCACTGGTCACCATGCCAGATCATAAAAGGGTCCGTCGCGACGGAAGCAAATATGTCCATACCTCGGACGCGTCTCGCTCCTGGTCGCATACGTACAAATGACGCTATCGAAACCATGTAGGGTCCGTATCCCTGATAGCGGCGCTTCCGAGCCTAGCCGTCGACTAACGGGTCCTGAAGATCTGGCCCCTGAGCAGCCTGGAATCATGCTCGTTCCGATGAGGTACGGCATTCGGCATCGTAACTTTCGGGCTTGGACAGTTTCTTCCGTCGTTGACCAGGCGACTATGCCCGATTCGTCCTAATTACATCTTACCCCAACAGGATGAAAGGAAAAACGGTGGAAAGAAGGCATGGATTCAAATTAAACTCGATATCTAAGTATATCATCATCTTGGAGGGTTCGTAAGCATACTATCCAGACCCCGGTTACAACAACAAGAGGGCTAGCATACAAAACGAACGTCGAGCGATGTCCATCAGAGATTGAGATAAAAGAATGAAAGATGATATGTGGGTGAGTAGAGACGTCATGTTGTCACGGCTTTGAAACAGTTGGTATGCGTCGGAGCTCGTCAGCTTTACGCTAGAGACGTGAGGGAGCGTGAATGTCGTCGCGATGCTCGAGATTACGGACGATCTAAGGTTCAAGGAGTGTTGTATGCACTATTGGGCTGCGAGACCATGGGAGTGAGCCGCGACGTGGCGGAGGTGGAGTAGATCGAATCTGACCTGATTGATATGTACAAAACATCTAGATTAGTAGGAAGAGAGAGTCCCCGAGGAGGGAGACGAAACAGAGCTGGTAGAGTAGCCGGAACAGTCGAAAGGCGATATCGCCGTGGCGTATGTATAAGGAGAACCATTGTCCATCGGGATGGTGACCGGGGTGGCAAAAGGATCTGTGAACATCGCTTCGATTGCCAAACGTTCCATGTCCTTTAATTCTTGCAAAGTAAACCCGGGGTTGACCACGTTATGTGAGAACGTCTAGGTCGAGCGCGTGAGGGTTCAGATCAGGGTAATGAAGGGAGGACCTACGGAGTCATACTCCAAGAAACCACAATTTGGGGCCGCGTATGTTTCTAGGTTCTGACTCATGTCTGGGAAGGCGCATGTAGAATCCAACAGTACCGGGTCGATCTGTGGAAAGCCGAGCCAGTCCACGCCTTGAGGATCCAACGACGGGAGGGTGTAACCATCCGGTTCTGGAGCGACTGGTTCAACAACGGGCTGTGGCGTCGCTAATTGATACATGACGGTCCCACTTGGGTCACGTTGCATGTCGTCTTGAGAAGAAGTCGGGACCCATCCCTCCAATGGAGGGTGTGTTGGAGACGGAGCAGCGCCAGCGGGGGGACAAGAGACGGAGCGTCTCCGAGGCATGGGGTACGGCCGCGGGCGCTCGATCTGGCGCCGTGGCTTCGAATGATCTAAAGGTGAAGCAGCATCCATCCGGGACACCAGGTGCAGAGGACGCTCTTCCAGGTGTGCGTTATCGTTCTTGGTCTTCTTGGGTTTTGAGCCACCCTGCGCCGGCGCGTACTTGTAGTCGGGATACAGAAGAGCGTGACGTGCCTTCTCCTGCGCCGCGAGCTCTACCCAAGGTCTCTTTTGTGCCGCGGTCATTTCGCGCCATAAATCCCCGGCTATGCGAGAGATATTTGTGTCATCTAGGTCTGACCTTGGGAGCTCCTTTCGTTGGTGAACGAGGTCGCAACGGAAGAGGATAAAGGGGTTTCTGGGACGGGGAACGTGACGACGACCGTTGGCCATTCGCGTTTCTTTGGCCTGCAGCGCGCCCGAAGAACCAGGCAAAGGGAGCGGTTTCGCAGAAGCAGGTGTCGAGACTGCGGCGCAAACCTCTGGAAACTTGAACGGCCCCGAGGAAAAGAAAACTGGCGGGATCCCGATGTTTTCCGCGCGCAAAGGTGGCAGGTGATGAGGGTACTCGTTCGCGACCGGTTGATTGGAGGGAGGAGAACGGACGTGGCGGCGAGACAAAAAGATGTCGCACGTATCGTCGAGGCTCCTTCTCCTGTTCATGTCGTGGTAAGAGGTAAAGTAAGGAAAGAAGATGGATGGATGTCCCAGGCATTAAAATGAATTGGGCCTTTGTCGCGTTGGACCTAGGCATGAACATCACCAAGGGGGACACTGAAAGGAAACGAGCTTCTAAAAGGCCATATGATATGATGGGACAAAGGGGCCCTGACAGGAAACGTACCACGGGATCAATCGAGGATGGATCTGGGAGTGACGGACGGAGGCGCCGCCTTTCGCTGAGTAGTATGTTTTCCAGTCCGACCAATTGTCCGCCCGAGTTTGGGCATCGCATAAGACGGTCGGACATGTTCCCTTTGAGGGACAAGCTCTCGACGTACCGAGTCGCCATCGCCAAGCGCCTCGTTTTCGCACAGGCCGTAACGTTGACCAGTGGCTAGGCCAACGACCACATGCTAGTGGCGATGATGGCATGATTGTGGCTCACCAAGTAGTGCGACTCTGTGGCGACTTTCAGTGCCAATGTTGAACCCAATGTCTGAGTCCATCACTGCGCTCTGATTTGCACGTAACACCGTAACCAGATCTCGGATGTGCAAGACAGCCTCAGCGGAAACTTGATCATGCCGACAAAGGCGCCAACATTTCGGGTTTTGGCTCACCGTAGCTCGAGGTACTGTGAGAGTTGTAGTTGGACACGACTCGGGGCCCGATAGATAAGATAACAGATAAGATGATCAACTTACGAGTCATACCGACCATCATCATGTCGGATCGTTCCTCCGAACGGTCACACAGAATGTCGCCTCTCTCTCATCCCTCTATCCAAAGTACGTCGAGATCGTCACTAGCATTCAAAGTCTGACACCTCTCGTAGATGGCTGGTTCCGGGAGGTCTCTTCCCAATGGCCTGGCCAAGCCATGACTCTCAAGGTCAACAAAATCCTTCACATTGAAAGATCTATCTACCAAGACGTCCTCATCTTCGAGTCCGAGACGTACGGCAACGTCTTGGTTCTCGATGGCGTCGTGCAATGCACCGAGCGCGACGAGTTCTCGTGCGTCGCCTCCCACGACGATGACATTGCAGCGACTTAGATGGAACGTGATAGGTATCAAGAGATGATCGCACATCTCCCTCTCACCACCCACCCCAACCCGAAAAAAGTGCTCGTCATTGGAGGCGGCGATGGTGGCGTGGTCCGAGAGGTCCTGAAGCACGACACGGTGGAGGAAGTCGTCCTCTGCGACATTGACGAGGTATGACATTCTCATCTCCCGATCCCTCGTCTTACTCGCGAACGAACAGGCCGTCGTCCGAGTATCCAAGATCTACCTCCCTCACATGTCCGCACTTTTGAAATCTCCCCGTGTCAAAGTTGTCATCGGGGACGGGTTCACATTCCTCGCAGAGAACGCGTCGACGTACGACGTCATCATCACCGACTCATCCGATCCTGTCGGTCCCGCAGAGTGCCTCTTCCAAAAACCGTACTTCAAGCTCCTTCACGATGCATTGGCACCAGGCGGTCAGATCGCCACACAGGCCGAGTGTCTTTGGCTTCATCTGCCCCTCATCGCGCAGCTGCGCGACATGACACGCGAGATCTTCCCGAATTCACAATACGCGTTCACCACCATCCCGACGTACCCCTCCGGACAGATCGGGTTCATACTGTGCTCAAAGGACGGAGGGCGCAACCTCAGCGAGCCGATTCGAAAGGTCAAGGACACGCGGTACTACAACGAACACGTCCACCACGCTGCCTTTGTACTTCCAGAGTTTGCGCGCACGATTCTCGAGGAGGGAAAGGACATTCGACCAATCTTTGGAAGGAATGCTTTGGCTGCCAAAGCCGCAGAAGAGGGAAAGAAGACTCGCAAGATTCTGCTCCTTGGATCTGGTTTCGTGGCGCGGCCATGTGCCGAATATATCGTCCGTGACCCGTCCAACGAGCTACTGATCGGTTCGTGTCTCCTTTCGATCCTACGAGCAGAGGCTAACACTGACCTCAGCATGCCGGACGCTCAGCAGCGCTAAGGCTTTGGCAGAGGGTCTTCCGAATGCGACTGCCATCTCCCTCGATGTTAACTCCACGGTCAACCTTGAGGCGCAGGTGGCTGCCCACGATCTCGTTATTTCCTTGATTCCTTATACACACCATGTCGCGGTGATCAAGGCTGCTATCAAGGGAAAGGCCCATGTCGTAACGACGAGTTATGTCTCCCCTGCGATGAGAGAGCTTGACGAGGAGGCCAAGGCGGCCGGGATTATAGTCATGAACGAGATCGGTCTTGACCCTGGTATCGATCACCTGTACGCCGTCAAGACGATTTCAGAGGTGCATGAAAAGGGTGGAAAGGTGAGGTTCATTCCTTGGGGGAGTAATATTGATAATCATCGGTGTGATTAGATCAAGCAGTTTTTGTCGTACTGTGGTGGACTACCTGCACCGGAATGTTCTGGGAATCCATTGGGCTACAAGTTCTCCTGGTCGTCGCGAGGTGTCCTCCTAGCTTTGCTAAACTCGGCTTCATACCTGTCAGAATGCAAGCAGCTCGACATCGTTGGGAGCGACCTGATGCAATACGCCAAGCCGTACTTTATTTCTCCTGCGTTCGCCTTTGTGGCCTACCCGAACCGCAACTCGGTTCCGTTCCGCGAGTTCTACAACATCCCGGAGGCGGAGACCATTGTCCGAGGGACTTTGCGCTACCAGGGATTCCCCGAGTTCATCAAAGCATTGGTCGACTTGGGCTTCCTCGACGCCACCGAGAAGGAATGGCTCACGGCGGACCTCGCGTGGGCAGAGGTCACTCAGAGAGCCATTGGTGCCAATGACGCGTCCGAGAGGTGAATAGCGACGGACCCACCATGACTCGTTATTGACCACCTAGTCAGCTCGCTCGTATCGCACATCAAGTCTGTGTGCAAGTTCCCCAACGAAAGCGAGGGCACTCGCATTATATCCGGCTTCCGATGGATCGGGTTGTTCTCGAGCGAAAAGGTGACTCCGAGGGGAAAGAATTTGCTTGATACCCTCTGTGCACGACTGGAAGGATTGATGAAGTACGAACAAGGCGAGCGCGATCTCGTCATGCTGCAGCACAAGTTTGTCGTCGAGTGGGCTGACGGAACAGAGGTAAGGATGTCTACTGCCGTGTTGACAGGTACTGACAAGCAACAAGCAAACGTTGACCTCGACGCTTGAGCAATACGGAAGTCCATCCGGTCACTCGGCGATGGCGCTCACTGTCGGTGTTCCGTGCGGCATTGCCACGCAGCTCGTGTTGGATCGTGTGATCGATACCCCTGGCATCCTCGCCCCATACACCAAAGATATTTGCGAGCCCATCCGAGCGATATTGGAGAGCGAAGGGTTAGGTCTCGTCGAGCGTGTCTTGTAGATAGAAAATAGCGCGCGAGTTCCGTAAAATGACATGTTTAACTGAGCCACTTCTCCTC
>JBBPJV010001011.1:0-12241 GCA_038088915.1 Sutorius aff. eximius
CAAAGCCTAAGTGAAAAGTGGAATGAGATTGAGATGATGAGAGTACAAGAGAGAACTAGCATGAGGAACTACGGACGCTAGCTGTGGGTTTATATAAGAATGGAATGTGGGAAAGAGCTACCCCCTCGGGTAAGGTCATGTGATCGTAAAGGAAAGGGAAACACCTAAGTATCGATGAATAACATCTACCTGCAATTGAAAGGATGTGAGACTGGGAAGGAGTAGGTGGTAGATGTGGTGGAAAAGCTGGTGGTACATGGTAGTGGTGAAAAGGAGAAAGATTGTAGAGGAAAAAAGAGAAATCGTAACAGCTCCTGTGCAGAGAGGGGGATTAATCGAGCCTTCTTGGGTTTGAATGATTCTTTCATATCAATACAATGGTCTCATGGCTTTCTTTTCAGCATCCATTCCGATTCCTTCTTTGAGAAGACATCTAAATATTCATGGTATTGGGGGGGTACCAAATCCCTTTCTGTCTTTGTGTCAACCCTTTGCTTTTCCTCTAGGGATAGGCTCTGATGCTTTTGCTCTTCTATTGAAGCTTCCATTCTCCATATGGTTTCATATACCTGGTACTGGACAGCTTCTTCTTCCTTTTCCATCATCCTGAGAAAGACAGACTTCCCATGGAGAGTGTGACAGTGCCTCAGACATTTTGTCATTCTTATCTCTCCTGTGGTCCAGTCTATTTCAGGGTTGTGGCATCATAGCCACAAGTATCCTAGGATCAGGGCATTCTTGCCAAGATGTGTAACCTCGGCTAACACCTTCTCTCGATGGCCTTGGTATTCTATCACTATTTCTGTGGCATGTGTGATATTACTGGCAGAGTTCTTCATGCCATCCATGTTGACTATGGGTATGGGACAGGGTAACTTCTTGAGCGGCAGCTTATTCTTTTTTGCCCATGCTCTGTTGATGAAAATGGCATTGGCACCACTATTGAGCAGGGCTTCTGCCTTGGAGAATAATTTAACATGTCCCAGGGATACTCAAACTTTCATCAGTATCTTGCACAAGGGTTGTACACTTTGTATGAATACTTTATCGGGGATTTGATCAGAGGACTTCTCATCGGATTTCTTTTTCTTTTTCTTAGAGGAATTAAGCCCAGGTTTAATGTCCCTGGCGAGCTTCCTCTTGGAAGACCCCTCTGACGTGTTAGATGTATTAAATATTTCAACATACTCATCATCCTGCTCAGAGATCTTCAATAGATAAATCCACAAATCTGTTTTTGGATTTTCTATTGTCTCTATCTGCCCCTTGGACACCCCATTGGTCCTCAAGGCCTAATCTTTTCCTGACTCCAAATCTGAGTCATCAAAGTGGGTATTCATTATGAGCCAGCATGAAGCTTGACTCTTTGTCATGCCCCTGATGGCAGACTGTCAATTGGAGGACTTCTTGGTTTGCTGAGCCTTACCCTTGTCCTTTGAGGGTGCTCAGACTTTGTGATGTATTCTTCATCAGATCCTTCTTCTTCCAATGGGACTTCTTCAAAATGCATGTTCTTACAGATGCGTGACCCCATTGACTTCTTGGACTGCTTGCAGCCCTTCTTGTGCTTTCCTCCCAGCCACTTACACTCTGGGCAGGAGTTCTTCAGCTTTTTGCATTGGGCAGCCATATGCCTGACTTCATGGCAGTTGAAACATCTCAGTCCACTGCTTGTGGCCAAGATGTCCATTGCATCAGGGTCCCATGACTTTGACTGGGACCTTCCCCTTTGGAAATTATTTTGGCGTGTGCTCGTACTGAGGTGAGACCTGGAAAGACCAAGCCCACAACAGTCTGAGTGGGAGCTGTAACCCGACTGACAATGAGAGGAGGAGGAATACACATGCAAGGGTCACTTGCATGGGTGAGGAGAAGGGTGAGACGTTGCGCACTTGATGTGGCCTGGTTTTTAGATCTCAGATAATGCCCAAGTGAGCTAGACTGGGTATTCCAGTCTGCGACACGAGGGGTTTATATAGACCTCTGGCTATGACATGACTAATGTAACTACTATAATGGTAGAACAATGGTATCGTAGCAACCATGACAGGTGTCAACCTAAGACATCCCCAATGACAGCGGGCACTGGCAGCTGTCAGCTCATAACTGCCTGCAGGCATGTAAGGATTGGTCTGGCACCTATTGGGCGCTTAGTCACTGTGGCTGCGGGTGAACGTGGGCAGCCACATGGCAGATAAAACATCCCCAATGCGTTGCTATAGGACCGGCGCTTGTGGTTGCATAGCAACAGTCCCACGAGCAACAGCCAGCACTGACAGGTCCATGTGGTCACATCAACTGAAGGAATGGTATGTGAGGCGATTGGTGTTGCCATGGCGGTTGCTTGACAGATGGTCATCAAGGTAACTGATGCCGATTGCCATGGCAATGATCGCAAGCATCCTTGGTGACATGTGACAAGTGATTGGAGAGGGGTCTCGAGGAGGGTGTCCCGACATAGGGGTCACAGGATAGGGGCTAACTCGTAAAGTAATCGTAAAGTCGTTGGATAAAGTGTAGAAAATGTCATAAAATCGTAACACGTACAGCCTCGGATGAATTCCATTGTCTCCTGAGCACACCCTATCCTGCGTATTTCCTACAAGTAGGAGGAGACATTTTCCTTGTGATTGCCATTCTCGACAATCTGGTTGATAATGGAGCATTTTACGTTTTGCTCCAGGATGGTGATAGCGTGACTTTCAGCTACACTGCTGACATCATAGGTGGCCTGGAATTGCACAATAAAATCATTGACCCTCTCAGCCTGTCCTTGGACCATGGCAGCCAACTTCTTTTGGCCCCAGTCCTGTTGATTGGTAGGTTGGAATAAACCTTCAACCTCCTGGACCATCATAGTCCATTTATAATCTTGACCCTTAGCAAGTCGGATCTGTGCAAAGGGTCCAGCCTTCAGCCCTTTGAGTTGAGATAATACTGCCGCTACTGCATCATAGGAGTGCAGCGTAATGGAGGGGGTGTTGACATCTAGCCAAGCTCTTATCTTGGCCCACCACTCCTCAAACTTCCCAATGGACCCATCATAAGTCTCTGGGTCTTCAAACACTTCCACTTTTCTCCCCGATGCTATATATGAGCTGTTTCTGGCTGGCTGCTTGCCCAGGGTGGTGAGCTCTCTCTGCACCTCATTCAATGCAAAGGCAGTTTTGTCATATTTGCTTCTCAAGGCAGTGTGTCTCCCTTCTAATAAATTGTATGCCCTTTGCAAGGCAACGAACTCCTCATAGATGGCCTGCATCCATTCGCTGAGATCCTTGCTGGTGAAACAGGACTAAAACCTATACTAAAGTGGCGACGAGGTGGAATGGCTAGAATAGGTTATGACGTCCTGCAATGTTTTATGATAAAGAGGAATGAAGAGGAAACACATGATACAATGACCATGGGCAAGGGTGAAGGAGAGCTAGGTATTCCACTTAAGCCTCGAAGTAATCCCAGATAATGCCCAAGTGAACTAGACTGGGGAGCAGTTGTAATATCATCCAGGTATATATACAAGTGCCAAGACTACTTAGTAATACATGACTAATATATAGTGAGAATGGTATGATAGATAAGGGAAAGGTACACCAATAGCAAAAGGGGCTCTTATCTATGATGTCATGGATCTAGACCAGTTACATACTCTGATGTCATAGAGTCCAGGCCCTAGTCATGTGATCATGAGAAAGAAAAGATAGGGGAAAGTCATGTGACCTAGTGTGACAAAATAAAGAGAAAAAAGAGTAGACTACAAGTGTATGCGACGTATCGTAATACTATCCCCTCCTTACATCTCGACTTCCAGGCAAGAGAAACAAGAGGACATGGAATCAGTAAAGTTTCTGTATGACGAGAAGAGAAGATGAAATTCCTTCAAGGAAACACTATGAACATGGCGGGGGGCAGATATATGCTTGGAACAGAAATCCCAAATAGCATCCTATGCATGCTCTAAGTTTGCTTCAGGTTCCCAGGTATGGTCAGTCTCATCCCAACCTTTCCAGTGTACAAGATACTCCAATTTGCCATGTTTCAAGCGTGAGTCGACAATGAAGTCAACCTCATATTCAACTAGTTGATCCTCAGTGACAATGATGGGATCAGGGTGAATCACAGATTGACCATCGAGAGGGGCATTGTAAGGTTTAACCCAGGAGATGTTCACGACTGGGTGTATCTTCATTGATTGCAGCAATCACAGTTCTACTGCATTGGGGAGAACTCGAGTAATTGGATATGGTCCAAGCCATTTTGGTGAAAGATTGGGGGATGGGAAAGGGAGCGTGAGGTTCTTGGTAGATAGCCAGACTTGCTGGCCAACTTGGTATTCAGGATGGTCAGACTGAAAGGTTTTGGCTGAACATTCCATGCATGTTCATGTGGTGTCAAGTGCTGCTTGAATTTCCTTGTGGGAGTGGACGAGATCAGATCCAAATTGATGAGAAGAAACAGGGTTCTCAAAACCCATATGAGGGGTGTAATTCTGGGTAACGGCAAAGGGTATGGTGCCAGTGGCGGCTGTGAGGGAATTATTGTGTTGGAATTGAGCCAACTTGAGCCATTTGGCCCACTCATTTTGTTTCTTGGAGATGTAGATGCACAGGTACTGTTTCAGATCACGATTGATTCATTCAGTCTGATCATCAGTCTATGGATGGAATGCCATTGACAACTTTTGCTGAATTCCAAGTAGCTTGCAAAGCTCTTGGGTGAAATCAGAGGCAAATTGAGGGCCTCGATTGGAGACTACACTACTTGGGAGTCCATGGATATACCACATGTGATCTCTAAATAAACAAGCTGTATCTAAAGAAGAAAAAGTCTTTGTACAGGGAATAAAAACTACTTCTTTGGAAAATCAATCAACAACTACCATAATGGCTGTGTATCCATTGGATTCAGGTAAGTCCGTAATGAAATCAACCAAAATATCCTGCCAGGGATGTTGTGCAGCTGGAAGAGGCATCAATTTACCAGCGGAGGGTTGGTTTCCTGATTTGGAAGTGGCACAGCCATGACAGGAATCAATGAAGGTGTTGACATCTTTAGAAATACCAGGCCAGCTGTAATGTCATTGGATCGATGTGAGTGTTCGTGATCTGCCAGGATGTCCAGTGATCGGGGATTCATGATATAATTTAAGGATTTCAGATCTCAGATCCAGGGGAATGAAGACTTGTTTCTTGACATTAATGTAACAGCCAAGAGAGGAATCGAGATTGTAACTGTAATGGTCACCTTCAAATTCGTATGATTGTTCGACAATCTTATCAAAGATCTCGGGAGAGAGGGTAGCCTGCTTTGTGAAGAGAGCTGGAGGTAGAATGGTAACATTTTTATTTATGTTTTCAGCTGCTTCTCCGTGGTTGGGATGGCAGGACAATGCATCAGCACAATCATTGGTTGATCCTGGTTTATACAAGATTGAATAGTTATATTCCATCAAAAATGCATGCCAGCACGCTTGTCGTGGGGACAGATCTTGTGGTTTCTTCCAAAACTCTAGGTTTCAGTGATCCATCCATATTTCAAAGTGATCTCGATCAACAAGATGATGATGCCATTCTTTTAATGCACAGATAATGGTGAGCAACTCTTTGTCATACACAAGGTAGTTGCGTTCCATGGAGTTGAACAAGTGTGAAATAAAACCAGCCGGATGCCAGTTTCCATCTGTGAGTTGATACAAGAGCACTGCTCCTGAGGTGATATCAGAAGTGTTGCATTTGATGTGCACGGAACAAGAAGAGTCTGGGTATGTAAGAAGTGGCATTGAAGTGACAATTTTTTTGAGTTTGTTGAATGCTGCTTCACACTCTTCCGTCCATACATAGGGGGTGTCCTTTTTGGTTAAATTATTGAGTGGTCTAGCCACATCTGCGAATCCCTGGATGAAGCAACAGTAGTAGTTGACCATGCTGAGAAATGATTGCAGCTGTTTTAAGTTACGAGGTTGAGGCCAGTCAGTTATGGCTTTGACTTTTGGTTCCTGCATCTCTATCCCCTCCTTAGAGACAACCATACCGAGGTAATCTACTTTGTCCTTGTGGAAGAAACATTTCGATGGCTTTAAATAGATATCATTTTCACTTAATTGCCTGAGGACTTTGCAAACTACTTCAACATGCTCTTCCTTTGTCTTTTTGGACATGAAGATCATGATGTCATTGATATAAATTACGACCATGGCATACATATCAGCAAAGATGTCGTTCACCATGTTTTGGAACATGCCGGGGGAGTTACACATGCCGAAATACATAACTAAAGGTTCATAGGCACCTATGGGTGTAGTGAATGTGCCTTTCCACTCATTGCCTTCCTTGATCCTGACGTTATTGTAACCCCATTGTAAATCCAGGGTCATAAACATGTCTGCTCCTTTGAGTCAATCAATGAGTGTGGGGATGAGGGGAAGCAGATAATTATTCTTTTTGGTGTGTTCATTTAAATAATGATAATCCATGACCATGTGTTTCTTGCTGTCTTTTTTGGGTATGAAAAACACTGGGGAAGTTTGATCTGATTTGAAGGGTCAGATATAACCTTTTGCCAGCTCCTTTTCAATAAATACATGGACTTCTTCTAGCTCCGTGTCTGATAGCACGATGATATGTCCCTTCTTTTTGACAAAGTCGGGGTTGAGTTCAATCACGTGATCTCATGGCTTTCTTGTTGGCATGCAATGGGATTCTTGTTCTGAGAATACATCCAAAAAGTCCCAGTACTCTTTGGGAACTTCTGTTTTTAGTTTTTCAACTTCTTCAGTCGGTATTGCACACATTTCTAATGTGGGGGCTGCATGGCAGCGATCAGTGCATTGAGGAAATGTAATGATTTTGTCAACCCAGTCGACAATTGGATTATGACATGCCAACCAATCATAGCCAATGATGAGGTCTTGGTTACCCAGGAATGATATGAAGGCGTCAACTGCTTCCATGTGTGGGTTTCCTTTTTCATCACAAACAATGATCGTGATTGACACTTTTTCAGTAATTCTGCTGATAGCTTGGTCTGAACCATCGGCATTGAGAACGTGGAATTCCCGTCCTAGTGGGATTCATTCAAGTTTATGTTCATCAACATAAGTTGAGTCGATGAACGTATGCATTGCTCCTGAGTCTAGCAAGGCCAGAGTGTCGCCTGTCTTGATCCAGTGCCATTTTCCATTCTGGACAGCGAAACTGTAGATTGTTGTGTCGAGTGAGAACTCAACGGGTCCTTGTGACTGGGCATAGCCAGTCGGCATGAGGGTTTCATAAATATCGTAAATATGAAGGATGTTGGAATCATCACTATGTAAATTTTTTTTGTTTTTATAGTGGGAGAATTAAGCATTGCTTTATTGTTGGCAACTGCGCCCTTTCAGGATGCTTCCTCAACTTTACAGGAAGTATCAGAATTAAATAATACAGGAGAAGCATAACTACTACTGTTCAAGTCGCACACCTCATTGTTCTGAAACTCATGGATGGGTAAAGAAGAAAAAGAATTGTGAAACAAACTGTCCAATGGTACTATATAGTCCGATCTAGAGCTACCTCGCTGAGATCTAGATCTTGCTAATTTAAAGAGACCTTTGATTTGGACTCTTTCTTACTTTCTTGGGCAATTCTTGCTCGCCAGTATGCTTCTGCATCTTTATTGTCCCATGAAGCTTGGGAACCCGAGTGGCCATGGCTGGGCTGTGCAGCTTGTGATGCAACAATGAGGGCAGAGGAGGTTGAAGGAGTGGATAGAGGACAGGACAAGTAATGCAGGTGAGATGGATCTGGTTCATCGAATTGGGAGTATCGGGGGTCATAGTACATTTCCCGATTACGAGCTGAGCAAGGTGGGGGGCATGGTTTTTGAGGTTCTTTGCACTCTCATGCAATATGACCGGTCTTTTGACAATTGTAGCATGTGATGTCCATGTGTACTGGTCTTCCTTGTTGAGCCCCAATTTCCATGGGGGTGCCCCTACCTGGTTGAGTCCCTGTTTGTGTAAATTGTGGGGGACCTCCTCGCTGGAATGGTATGAAATGTTGTCCACATTTGTACTGGATTCACTCAAATCTTTCACCCATCTCAGCATATTTGTTCAAGGTTTGATCGAAGGTGAGATCACCCTCGTTTTGGAGAACAGCTGTATAAATCTTATAGTCCACTGCCTTGCAAAGCAAGCGGACTGTGGTTTCATCATCGATGTTGATCTTTTCCTTAAGAAATTGAAATTCATTTAGGAACTCATTAGTTTGGCAGTTCCCTTGTCACAGATTCTCAAGCTTTGAGTAGGCTTGTTCCTTGTAGTCTGCTATTTTAAAATATTTTTCAATATCTTTTTTCAGATCGTCCCACTCAGGCCACTTGTCCTTGGTAAGGCCCTTTGAGATTCTAAGATGTGCGAACATGCTAGCATCACCTGACATCCACATTAAGACTGTGGCAGCTTTCTCCTTGTCTTCTCATAATGGATGCCATTTTTGTGTGGACACCCATAGCTCCATAAAGAGCCACCATTTCTTGAACGTCATACGTTTTCCATCCCATATGCCAGGATCAGAGAATTTTTTGTCAAAGCCCTTTGATGCATCTTCAGCTTTAATGGCATTTGAGATCTTATCGATCTCATCCTTGATTTCTTTCCAGGAGGTACCCATTATCCATAGTAATAGATGGTCTGGGGGTGGTGATACAGTTTACAGAGTTTGTGTGAAAGTCGGAGTGATCTCATGGCCTTTGTGGTGAGAACTGTTCAGTCTTGGGGACAAATTTGTTTATCCCACTGAATGTCTGCTAGCCAGTTGTGGGCAAAAAGAACAGTCGGATCTCCGTTAGGGTAAAAAGAAGCAAGGGGAGTGAGGAATTCTTTGAGATCCTGAGTTTTGAAAGGATCTGTGCAACAGGGGGGCATAAAACTGTGGATAAAAACTAACAGGCTCCGGGGGCAGCTGTGAAGAGACCCTTGATGTGATGAGGCGGGTAACCTCTAAGTAGTTGATAGTTTAATGTCTGATTCAGACATGAAGGGAACTGGGTTGTTGAGAGTTTTTTAACACTCTCACACCATCACACAAGATGCTTGCAGCTATCTGATGGAGGGGGCCCTAGTGCACTATGGGCTAAGCAACTCCATCCTTATTTATAACACTGGACGAGTGTATGACTACTGATTTTTGGGTGTATGCCCAGAGTCTGTCTAGTGGAGCTTGTACTTGTTCTCCTTAACCCTGGAGTCACGGATTCGACCTCGTGAGAAGTCTAGTTCAAGTGAAATGGGACTAAAACCTATACTAAAGTGGCGACAAGGTGGAACAGCTAGAACAGGTTATGACGTCCTGCAACGTTTTATGATAAAGAGGAATGAAGAGGAAACACGTGATACAATGACCATGGGCAAGGGTGAAGGAGAGCTAGGTATTCCACTTAAGCCTAGGAGTAATCCCAGATAATGCCCAAGTGAACTAGACTGGGGAGCAGTTGTAGTATCACCCAGGTATATATACAAGTGCCAAGACTACTTAGTAATACATGACTAATATATAGTGGGAGTGGTACGATAGATAAGAGAAAGGTACACCAATAGCAAAACGGGCTCTTATCTATGACATCATAGGTCTAGACCAGTCACGTGATCTGAGGTCATGGAGTCCAGGCCCTAGTCACGTGATCGTGAGAAAAGAAAGATAGGGGAAAGTCACGTGACCTAGTGTGACAAAATAAAGAGAAAAAAGAGTAGCTATTCAAGTGTACGCGTTGAGAGTTAGGAAAATTAAATACGTATCATAACAAATGGGGTCTGGGCAAATCACAGATTGCCCATCGAGCAGTTCTCTATAGAGCTTCATGCGAGATGTGTTGACAACATTGTGGATCTTCATGGAAGCCAGCAATTGCAGTTCTACTGCATTTGGAAGGACACAGGTGATCGGATAAGGACCAAGCCACTTGGGAGAAAGCTTCTGGAAGGCATAGGGAAGTGTGAGGTTAGATGAAGATAGCCAGACCTGCTGGCCCACTTGGTAATCAGGATTGGCTGACTGAGATGAATCAGCTGATAACTCCATTCATGAGCATGTTTCCTTCAGGGTGGAGTGAGTTTCCTCATGGGAATGAGCAAGGTCACGACCGAACTGATGGGAAGTTGCTGGATTTTCAAAACCCATCTGAGGGGCGTAATTGTGGGTAACAGCAAAAGAAATGGTGCTGGTAGCCAAAGTGAGGGAGTTGTTATGCTGGAACTGAGCCAGCTTGAGCCATTCGGCCCACTCGGATTGCTTTTTAGCAATGTAGAGACAGAGATATTGCTTGAGGTTGTGATTTACTCATTTGGTTTGTGTTACGACTGTTCCAGGTAGGACCAGGCATAGCTCTTGATGATCACCAACAATCACTAGGGCATAGGGTTGAAGTCGAAGTTGACAAAGGTTGACTAGGAAGATTATAGAAGAGTTGCTCAAGGTGTAGCAACAAGACATGAGTATTGAAGTAACGACCACTCAACAGTGGGCCGAAGACTGTCAAGGACGGGGGAGGAGGAGGTGTTGAAGACACCGATGAAGAGTGGACTAAGTCCTAACAAGAGTGGGACGCAATGCCCAAAGAACTACCCCCTTTGTAGAAAGAAGGTGAACAATGAAGAGAGCTAGTCTCAGAAGGTCACACTAGGCAAGGCCTAAGTGAGATACGAGTTGTGATTGTAGATGATGGTGGTACAAGAGAGAACTAGCATGAGGAAATATGAACAGTGGCTATGGATTTATATAGTAATAGGCTGTGGGAAAGAGTTACCCGACAGGGTCAGATTAAGTAACCAGAGAGAGAGAACAAAGAGAACTAAGTATCTGGGATATTGCCCACCGGCAAGTGTAGGAAAAGACTGCTGGGTAGGAAGGTGGTGGGCTGGATGGACATGAGTTCTACTAGTAGTACAGAGGAAAAGAAGGAAAGAAGAAATCATAACAGTACCCCCTTTGTATACTCGAGGCACCAATGAGAGAAAACCCATACTAATTGTCAAAACCCGGGGATCCTGTCATGTTCCTCTCTGCATTGTAGTCCAATGAATACTCGATGTTGGGGTTGTAGTGGGGAACTGGAGAGGGTTCACAAAGGTAGATGTCTCTTCATCTACGAGGTCCTGGTCCGGTGGAGATGTAGGTGGTGGAGACTCTAGGGGAAGTGCAGGTGGAATGGGTTGGTCCATTAGAGCGGGTAGATCCAGAAGAGGCTGAGGACGAGGAGGTGGAAATCATAGGGGGATGAGCTCATTGACGAAGTGGGCACCGATGCTGAGCATGACCTGGGGTGAATCGGAGACAGATAGGGCATTGATAGATGGGGCAGGCAACTCAATTATGCCCCAGCTGGTGACAATGAAAGCATGCCTCAGAATAGCGAGGGTGACTTTGAAGAAGAGGGATGCGACCAGTGTTACTGGTCCAATAAGCCTCAACTCTGTCCATAAGTGCTGCTTCTTCGGAGTTGAGGGGGGACAACGAGGCTGAAGGAGTGTGCAGTGGTATGGGGACAGGATCAGGGGATCCAATACATTGTTCCAATGGTCCTTCCCTGGCTAATTCTCAGACATATCTGTTGACATCATGTAACAATTCCCCAAATCGGAGCTGAAATCCGAGTTGAGCCAATGCAGAATGGAGCTTGGAGTATATGGAGTTGGTGATAGTACGGTGAAGTTCGAATCTGGCTTCCTGAGACTCCATGCGGGTAAGAATTCTGAGGCATTCTGATTGGAGCATGGCTCTGTAGAGGGCATAAAGGGGAGAGTCCATGTCAAGGTGTGATTCGATGGGAATGGCAAGGCAGGATGAGGACAGATAGTGGTACATGGACAGTTCATAATCCTGATTGGGCACTCCTGGTCTAACAGCATGTGCACTGTCTGGGAGGTCAATGATGTCAACTCTGACTTGGATTGGGTCCGAGGGTGTGGATAGGATGAATGTAGGTACGGGTTCTTCTTCTTCCTGCGGTGTGGTCGACGAGATATGAAAGGACATGGGCGAGGACTCGTCTCCCCATCCAGATACTGAGACGGATGATTCAGTGTCTAATAAGGAACTAAGAGCGGAGGGATCCTCCAATACCAGCACTTCAATAGCAGCTTCGGTGGTGTTGAGAGGAGTAGGGTAAGTGATGGCCATTCTGGATAGCAGTAGTTGGCGGTTTAGAAGACGTAGGGCAGTGATGGGTGATTGAGACATGGGGGAAGGAGCAAGGGTGGAGTTCTTTA
>JBBPJV010001012.1:0-12241 GCA_038088915.1 Sutorius aff. eximius
TGGGTGAAGGCATTTGCATCACCAGACATGTACATTAAGACCACTGCAGCCATTTCTTTGTCTTTCCTCATTGGATGCCATTTCTGTGTTGACACTCAAAGCTCCATGAAGAGCCACCATTTCTTAAAAGTTGATCTTTTCCCATCCCATATCCCTGGGTCTGAGAACTTCTTGTTGAATCCTTTGACTGCATCTTCAGCCTTGATTGCGATGGAGATCTTGTTGATCTTGTCCTTGACATCTTCCCATGAAGTTGACATGATCTAGCTGTAGAAATATATAGTTTGGGGGCAGCGATAGGGGGAATGGAGTTTGGTAGACAGGCAGAGTGATCATGTAGTTTTGTTTGCAAGTGTGACTCAGTCTCTGGATTTAATTTTCTTTTTCCAGTTGATGTCTTGAAGCCAATTGTGAGCAAACTGAACTATGTTATCTCTGTTGGAGTAAAAGGATGTGAGGGGGGTGAGAAATGCTTCAAGCTCCTGAGTTCTGAAAGGATTGGAGTGAGCTGGGGGCATACAACTGTTTAAAAAAAACTATAGGTCTTCAGGGGTGTAACAGGTTATAATTTTCGCAATTAGCCTAACACTACAGACTGGCCTAGTGCCACTACAAAAGCCCTGTACCACAGGCAACCAATGGACTTAGTCATGAGCAAGTCTCACAACCTATCTTATCTTATCTCTTGTCCTCTATTATTATTTATCTTCTCTTATAGTTATATTTGATCTCCAGATCCAATCTCTGATCTATCCCAGGATCTGAAATAAAGGCTAATCTACAGGATTGAGGCAATGAGGTGAAACCAATAGAACCAACTATGACACTTGGCAACATTTGAAGAAAAAGAGGAAATACATGCAATGATGTACACAGGCAAAGGTGGAAGGAGAACTAGGTATTTTGCTCAGGCCTGAAGGTAGACTCCAGATAATGCCCAAGTGAACTAGACTGGGGGACAGTCGTAGTATCACCCAGGTATATATACAAGTGCCAAGACTATTACTTAATACATGACTAATATATCGTGGGACATGATACGATAGATAAGAAAAGATACAGCCAGTGGCATAAGGGACTCTTATCTATGATGTCATGGGTCTAGACCAGTCACATGATCTGACATCATAGAGTCCAGGCTGTGATCACATGATCATGGGAAAAGAAAGATAGGGAGAAAGTTACATGACCTGTTGTGACAAAATAAAGAGAAAAGGATGGAAAAAGATGTAGGTTACAAGTGTATGTGTTAAGAGTTAGGAAAATTAAATATGTATTGTATCGTAACACTATCCCCTCCTTACATCTCGACTTCCAGGCAAGAAAAGCAAGAGGACAAAGACTCAGTATAATTCTCATATGGTGAGAAGAGTGAATGGAATTTCATCAAGGAAACATCATGGACACATTGGGGGGCAGAAGTGTGTTTGGCACAGAAATCCCAAATAGTGTCCTGCACATTAGCCAAGTTGAGCTCAGGCCCCCAAGTTTGATCAGTTTCATCCCAGCCTTTCCAATGGATGAGATACTCCAATTTGCCATGTTTGAGATGGGAGTCAACAATGAAGTCTACCTCATACTCAACAAGATGATCCTCAGTGATGATGATAGGATTGGGTCTAATCACTGATTGACCATCAAGTGGTGCATTGTAAGGTTTAACCCAGGAGACATTGACACCTGGGTGAATCTTCATCGATGTGGGCAAACACAGTTCCACTGCATTAGGGAGTAATTGAGTGATAGGGAAGGGTCCAAGCCATTTTGGTGAGAGCTTGGAGGATGGAAACAGGAGTGTGAGATTTTTTGTAGAAAGCCATACCTGCTGACCAACTTGGTAATCGGGTTGTTTGGACTGAGAAGATTTGGCCAACCATTTCATGCATGTTTGAGTGGCATCAAGCACTGCTTGAATTTCTTGATGGGAGTGAATGAGATCAGAGCTGAACTGGTGGGAAGAAACAGGGTTCTCAAAACCCATCTGAGGGGTGAAGTTTTGTGTGACAGTGAATGGTATTGTGCCAGTGGCTGCTGTCAATGAGTTGTTATGTTGGAACTGGGCCAATTTGAGCCAGTCTGCCCATTTGGTTTGTTTCTTTGTGATGTAGATACAAAGGTATTGTTCCAGGTCATGGTTGACTTGTTTAGTTTGACTGTCAGTCTGGAGGTGAAATGCCATAGAGAGTTTCTGCTGAATCCCGAGTAGCTTGCAAAGTTCTTGAATGAAATCAGAGGTGAACTGAGGGCCTTGGTTGGAAACTATACTACTAGGCAGTCCATGTATATACCATACATGATCTCTAAATAATTGAGCAGTGTCTAAAGAGGAAAATGTTTTTGTACAGGGAATGAAAACTACTTCTTTGGAAAATTGATCAATGACTACCATAATAGCTGTAAACCCATTTGATTCAGGTAAGTCAATAATAAAGTCAACTGAAATATCCTGCCAGGGATGTTGTATGGCTGGAAGGGGCATTAATTTACCAGCAGGGGGTTGGTTTCCTGATTTGGAGGTGGCACAGCCATGACATGAATCAATGAATGTATTGACATCTTTGGAAATACCAGGCCAGCTGTAATGTCATTGGAGTGAGGCAAGAGTACGAGATCATCTGGGGTGTCTGGCAATGGGTGATTCATGGTAATGTTTTAAGATATCAGATCTCAGATCTGGGGAAACAAAGATTTGTTTCTTGGTATTGACATAACAGCCAAGAGAGGAGTTGAGATCATAACCATAATGGTCACCATTGAATTTGTATGACTGTTCAATGATCTTATCGAAGATCTTGGGGGAGAGGTAAGCCTGCTTAGCAAAGAGAGCTGGAGGAAGAACTGTGACATTTTTGTTTATGTCCTCAGCAGCTTCTCCATGGTCAGGATGGCAGGACAATGCATCTGCATGACCATTTGTTGATCTGGGTTTGTACAGGATTGAATAATTATATTCCATTAAAAATGTGTGCCAGTATGCTTGTCATGGGGATAGATCTTGGGGTTTTTTCCAGAATTCTAGATTCTGGTGACCTGTCCAAATTTCAAAGTGATCTTGATCAACAAGATGATGTCACCATTCTTTTAACACATGGATAATGGTGAGCAATTCCTTGTCATAGACCAGATAATTGCATTCCACAGAGTCAAACAAGTGTGAAATGAAGCCAGCAGGGTGCCAGTTTCCATCTTCAAGTTGATATGAGAGCACTGCTCCCAATGTGATGTCTGATGCATTGCATTCAATGTGAATGGGACGAGAAGAGTTGGGGTATGTAAGCAGAGGCATGGAAGTAACAATTTTTTTGAATTTATTAAATGCTGCTTTGCAATCTTCTGTCCAGATATAGGGTGTATCTTTTTTTTGTAAGATTATTAAGTGGTCTAGCTGCATCAGCAAATCCTTGGATAAAATGATGGTAGTAGTTGGCCATTCCTAGGAATGACTGCAACTGTTTGAGGTTATGGGGTTGGGGCCAGTCCATAATGGCTTTAACTTTCGGCTCCTACATCTCTATCCCCTCCTTAGAGATGACCATGCTGAGATAGTCCACTTTATCCTTGTGGAAGAAGCATTTTGATGGTTTTAAATATAGATTGTTGTCATGTAGTCTTTGTAATACTTCATGAACAACTTTGACATGTTCTTCTTTAGTCTTCTTGGACGTAAAGATCATAATATCATTGATATAGATTACAACTACAGCATACATGTCAGCAAAGATATCATTTATCATGTTTTGGAACGTGCCAGGGGAGTTACACATGCTGAAATACATAACAAGTGGTTCATAGGTGCCAATTGGTGTAGTAAATGTGCCTTTCCATTCATCACCTTCCTTTATCCTGACATTGTTATAACCCCATCATAGATCTAGGGTTGTAAACATGTTGGCTCCTTTGAGTCTATTAATGAGCATCAGAATCAAGGGTAGCAGATAGTTATTCTTCTTTGTATGTTCATTCAGATACCTGTAATCCATGACCATCCGTTTCTTGCCATCCTTTTTGGGGATGAAGAAGATCAGAGAAGTTTGTGAAACGAGTCCTACACTAAACCTAAGTGTCAACGAGGTGAAACCAAAAGAGAACACACTATGATGTTGTGCAACGTTTTATGAGAAAGAGAGGAGAAAGGAACACGTGCAACGATGTACATGGGTGAAGGGTAAAGGAGAGCTAGATATTCCACACAGGCCTAGGATAGAACCCAGATAATGCCCAAGTGAACTAGACTGGGGAGCAGTCATAGTATCACCCAGGTATATATACATGTGCCAAGAGTATTACTAATACATGACTAATATATTGTGGGAATGGTACGATAGATAAGAGAAAGGTACAGCCAATAGCATAAGGGGCTCTTATCTATGATGTCATGGTTCTAGACCAGTCACGTGATCTGATGTCATAGAGTCCAGGCCCTAGTCACATGATCGTGGGAGAGGAAAGATAGGGGGAAAGTCATGTGACCTAGTGTGACCAAATAAAGAGAAAAATATGTAGGCTATGAATGTACAAGTGAGAGGTTAGGAAAATTAAATACATATCGTAACAGTTTGATCTGATTTAGAGGGTCAGATATAACCCTTTGCTAATTCTTTTTCTATAAATACATCCACTTCTTCTAGTTCAGTATCTGAGAGTGCAATAATATGGCCTTTCTTTTTGACAAATCCAGGCTTGAGTTCAATGGCATGATCCCACAGCTTTCTGGTAGGCATGCAGTGAGATTCCTGCTCAGAGAATACATTCAAAAAGTCCCAGTACTCTTTGGGAACCTCAGTTTTTAGTTTTTCGACTTCTTCAGTCAGTATTGATCTCATTTCCAATGAGGGGACTGCATGGCAGCAATCAGTGCAATGAGGGAATGTGATGGTTTTGTCAACCCAGTTGATGTTGGGATTGTGGCATGCCAGCCAGTCATAGCCGATGATCAGATCTTGGTTATCCAGGAATGATATGAAGGCTTCTATTGCTTCTGTATGTGGGTTTCCTTTTTCATCATGAATGACTATTGTGAGAGACACTTTTTCTTTTATGCTTCCAATGGCCTGATCTGAGCCATCAGTGTTGAGGACACAGAATTCTCGGCTGAGTGAGATTTGTTCAAGTTCGTGTTCATCAACATAAGCAGAGTCAATGAATATGTGAGTTGCCCCTGAATCAAGTAAGGCTGGGGTGTTGCCTACTTTGGTCCAGTGCCTGTTTCCTTTATGGATGGCAAATCCATATATTGTTGTATCAAGCAAGAACTTAATGGGTTCTTGTGACCAGGCATAGCCAGTCAGTGTGAGGGTTTCATAAATATCGTAAATGTGGAATATGTCTGAGTTATCTGAAGTATTATTATGTAATTTTTTTGTTTTTATGGTGGAAGAATTAAGCATTGCATTATTGTTGGCAACCATACCCTTTTGGGATGCTCCCTCAATGTTACAGGAACTATCTAGCAATGACTTATTACTAATGTTCATATCTAGCTCTACATTAGAGTCCATAGCTACGTGGATTGGCAAAGAAGAAAAGGAGTTATGAAAAGATTTGTCCAATGGTACTGTGTAGTCTGATCTAGATATACCTCACTGGGATCTAGATTTTGCTAATTTAAAGAAACCTTGCTTTTGGATTCCTTTTTTGTTTCTTGGATGATTTGCACCCACCAGTATGCTTCCACATCTTTATTGTCCCAGAAAGAGTGGAAACCCAAGTGGCCTTGACCAGACCATGTGGTTTGTGTTGAAACAATGAGAGCAGATGAAGTGGGGAGAGTGGGGAGAGGACGTGATGAGTAACAAGGACAAGACAGACCAGGTTCATCGAATTGGGAGTACTGGGGGTTGTAGTATATTTCCCAGTTTCTAGCTTGACAAGAGGGGGGTCATGACCACTGGGGTTCTTTGCACTCTCATGCAATGTGACCAGTCTTTTGGCAGTTGTAGCACATGATGTCTGTGCATGCCAGTCTTGCCTGTTGTGCCCCGATTTCCATGGGTGTGCTGCGATCTGGTTGGGTCCCAGTTGTGGTGAAATGCTGGGGTCCTCCTCATTGGAATGGTATGAATCTTTGTTCCCGTTTGTATCTGATGCACTCGAAGTGCTCTCCCATCTCCACATACTTGTTCAGTGTTTCTTCAAAGGTTAGATCACCCTCATTTTGTAGCACTATGGTATAAATTTTGTAGTCCATGGCCTTGCAGAGTAGCTGCACTGCCATGTTGTCATCTATGTCAATTTCCTCTTTTAGGAATTGAAATTCATTTAAGAACTCATTGGTTCTTCTGTTGCCTTGTTGCAGATTTTCAAGCTTGGAGTATGCTTGTTCCTTGTAGTCTGCTATTTTGAAATATTTTTCAATGTCCTTTTTGAGGTCATTCCATCCAGGCCATTTGTCCTTCATGAGTCCTTTCAATATTCTTAGATGGGTGAATGCACTAGTGTCACCCAACATGTGCATCAAGACTGTGGCAGCTTTCTCCTTGTCTTCTCTCATTAGGTGCCATTTTTGGGTGGACATCCAGAGCTTCATGAATAACCACCACTTCTTGAATGTGGTGCATTTTCCATCCCAGACACCTGGGTCCGAGAACTTCTTGTCAAAGCCTTTGACTGCATCATCAGCCTTGATTGTATTCGAGATCTTGTTGATCTCATCCTTAATATCTTGCCAGAAGGTGGACATGGCTTATTCATAAAAGTAGATTGTTTGGGAGCAGCAGTAAGAAGAGCAAAGCTTATGTGAAGGGTGGAGAGATCTCATTGTCTGATTAGTGAGAACTATTCGGTCATGGGATTTTACTTTTTTATCCCACCGAATGTCTGTGAGCCAATCATGAGCAAATAAGATGGTAGGGTCTCTGTTTGAATATAGTGCAGCAAGGGGAGTAAGGAAGTCTTCAAGATCCTGTGTCTTGAAAGGATCTGTGTGGTGAGGGAGCATATACTTCTGTAAAAAAAACTAAGGTCCCCAGGGGTGGCTGCAGAGAGACCATTGACACAAGGTGGCAGGTAACTGCTGAGATGTTGGTAGTTTTATGTCTAAGTTCAGATGTGGGGGGAACTGGGGTACTGACGGCTTTTTAGCACCATCACACCAGTCATGTGGAGTGCTTGCAGCTACTTAGCAGAGGGGGCCCTAATGCACTATGGGCTGAGCAATGTTATCCTTATTTGTACAGTGGATGATTGTATAACTACTGATTGTAGGGTGTATGCCCTGAGCCCTTCTAGCGGTGCCCATACTCATTCTCCTTAACCCTGAAGTCATGGGTTCAACCTCATAAAGAAGTCTAGTTCAAGTGAAATGAAGGCTAATCTACAGGACTGAGGCGACAAGGTGAAACCAATAGAACCAACTATGACACTTGGCAACATTTGAAGAAAAAGAGGAAACATGTGCAATGATGTACAAGGGTGAAGATGGAAGGAGAACTAGGTATTCCGCTCAGGCCTGAAGGTAGACTCCAGATAATGCCCAAGTGAACTAGACTGGGGGACAGTCGTAGTATCACCCAGGTATATATACAAGTGCCAAGACTATTACTTAATACATGACTAATATATCATGGGACATGGTATGATAGATAAGAAAAGATACAGTCAATGGCATAAGAGACTCTTATCTATGATGTCATGGGTCTAGACCAGTCACATGATCTGATGTCATAGAGTTCAGGCTGTGGTCACATGATCATGGGAAAAGAAAGATAGGGGGAAAGTCACGTGACCTGTTGTGACAAAATAAAGAGAAAAAGATGGAAAAAGATGTAGGTTACAAGTGTATGTGTTAAGAGTTAGGAAAATTAAATACATATCATATCATAACAGGATCTGCCCAGGATCTCAGACCCTATGCTAACATAGCCTTCTCTTAATTTCCATGCTATGTATGGCTATGCTTTGTCTCATGTATTTAATCACTGTGCACACAGCCTTGAGGCTATGCACTTCCCTTCCATTTGATGCACAGCCCAGTGCTGCACATTCATCTCCACCTTACAGCCTTGATGGCTATACTTCCTCTATCCATATTTATCTACTGATCTTGATACATGGTACACATGTACAAACAGTAGTCAGTAGTATATAAGAGCAAAGTCCCCAGCCAGTGATCCTCAGTTTAGATCACTTGGAGTTTTCCCTCATTGGACCTTCCCTCTGAGTGATATGAATATCCTCATCTCTCCTAGTTTGAGTTGGCAACCTGATGCATCATATATATGAAGCCTTTGAGGTTGTTTCAAGGGGCAGCTGTTGGAAAGCCTTTGATACAATGTGGCAGACAACCACTAAGAAGTTGGTGTTTTTACATCACTTTCAACATGGGAGGAACCAGGGTATTGCTAGTTTTTTAACACTAGCACACTGTCAACAAGAGTGTTTGCAGCTACTTGTGGAAGGGGGTGGTCTGCACTATCTGCAAAGCAATGTTATCCTTATTTCTGACAGCAGATGACCATATAACTACTGATATAAGGGTGTATGCCCTGAGCCCTTCTAGCAGTGCTTGTACTTGTTCTCCTTATCCCTGGAGTTGCAAAATCAAGTTTGACCTCATAAGAAGTCTAGCTCAAGTGAGATGAAGCCTATACTAAAGATCTAAACAATGAAGTGGAATGACTAGAACCAGTTATGATGCCTGGCAATGTTGAAAGAGTAAGAGGAAACATGTGCAACAATGTACACAGGCAAAGGGAGAAAGGAGAACTAGATATCCCACTTAGGCCTAGAGGTAAACTCCAGATAATGCCCAAGTGAGCTAGATTGGGGGGTAGTCACAGCTTCACTCAGGATATATATACAAGTGCCAAGACTATTACTAATACATGACTAATATATTGTGAGAGATAATATGATAGATAAGAGAAAGGTACACCAAATGCATAAGGGGCTCTTATCTATGATGTCATAGGTCTAGACTAGTCATGTGATCTGATGTCATAGAGTCTAGGCCCTAGTCATGTGATTGTGAGAAGAGAAAGATAGGGGAAAGTCACATGATGAGTGTAACAAAAGATAAAGGAAAAAGATGTAGTTACTATGGTTCAAGCTGAGAGTTAGGAAATTTAAATACATATCATAACACCATCAGCCTTGGGCTTTCCAGCAGATTGGTAGGGCCAAACCCCAATCCAGCTGTTCTATTAGGTTGCTGGACTCCCTTGTCCCAACTCAGAGAGCTTGCATTGCACAGAGGCCCCTTATATCCCAGCCATTGCACCCTTCATCCAGAAAGGATTGGATAAATGATATCCAATGTCCAGTAACCTTTTTGTAACTTGAGTTACAACCATGTCAGTCATGCCTCTCAGTTAAGTCAACAATTTCTTACAGCCAACTTAGATCACACTTTTCAACAGAATGGACAACAGCATCATTTTGACACAATATGCAAATAACATGTGACAATACTGTTTCCTTTAACCTAACTTTTCATACTTTTACCCCTAGTCTAGGGTTAGCCTAGCTAGTTGGACTACATCATACACTTTGAACTTAGTTTTATTTCCTGTAGCATAGCTCACATGATCAGTTAGCACCTGATCCTGTCATGTGATCTAGTCATGTGATCATACATACCATAGAGTATTCTGAACTCCTTACATACTTATGATCTCATAGAGTCTAGACCACTACATCATAGTCTAGCCCCTTACATCACCATCTTCTCTTATGTACTTGTACTCTTATTTAGTATTTGGGGTACCAGCACAGCATGATCTGTGCACATGCCCTCTGCATATATATAGGGCATGGTAAGACAGACTGGATTCCCTCCAGTCTTGTCAACCTGTGCATTACCTGGGTCTAAGGGGGAGTGGCCTCAGCTGCTCTAAGCTTCCCCTCCAGTGCTGGGTGCTCATACAAACTGCCATTCTCTTCATCATCATCATACAATGTTGCCAGGTGTCATAGCCAGTCCTTCTTTATCAGTCAATCATCATTAGCATGTCATCAGATGGCCTTTCAATGCCATGCACTTGAGGTCAGGGTTAGAGATTTGCCTCACCTTATGAGTTTCTCCTTGGACTTGTTACATAACATAGGAACTATGGTCAATGACTTGAGCAATTGTGAGTATCTAGGTGCAGTAGGGTTGACAGGTGCTATACATTCCCTTTTCCTTTGATACCCTCTTCTCCTTTGCCACCTTTGCCTTTCCTGTTGTCATCCTTTCCCTTTTTGCTCTTCTTGGATGCAGGCAGCTGGCTGGATATGTTCTCCCCAGACTTGCACTTTCTCGACTTTTTGTCACCTGAGGTGGTGGTAGGTGGGCCTACCTTCTGTGCAGCTTCCAACACTGAGACCCTCTCTACCAGCCCAGTCACCTGCTCCATCAATGCCCTCATCTCCTTGTTGAGGTCAAGGTCAACCTTTTCATCCACCCACATGAAGCTATCTTCTGCAAATGTGATCAGCTTGAGATCTCCATGACCTCAGATTTTGTTGAGGGTATTGACCAGCAGACACTGCATGTGGTCATGGGAAATCCCCCCTTTTGGCCTTTGTAGGCATAGTGAGCATTGTGGGACATATTCTGCCACCACTTTGCCCAAGCCCACCATCAGCTTGAAGCTATGTCAGGCACCCTCTGGGATGCCCAACTGTTTGAGGTAGAAATCACAGGTTGGACAGCCCACATCTGTGGCTGTCAATGACCTTGTTAGCCTCAGCTGCATATCCAATGACCATGTATGTTACGACAGTTCATGGGACGCCTTGGTAACGTTTTTCTCTTCCTTATCCCTGTACTAAAACCACATCCCCGTCGATGTTCGGACTACCATTTCCTTTGCCCCTATCTCCGGACTACTCGATAGTGGCTACGTCCTCCCATCTGTAGCGCCTCCGCTGACCTCCGGGCATGAGGCCTCTTACTTAGTTTCCTCCACCGTTCCGCACCACCTCCTGACAGTGGAACTCCGTTCCTTACCTCGTGTACTAACCCTTTGTCTCGCTTAGACCTGATCGGACTATATCCGGGTTCGCCCCGTTTCACTTCCATCCCCTTTCTAGGGTTTTCCCCGATCAGGTAGTACTACCGGTACCTCGGATCCCTTCCATAGATCTCCACCGCATTCCCGAGTACCGATAGTAATTCGTACTTAAACCTCTCCACGTGCATTCCTGTACCCTAGTCTTAGCGTAACCGGAATACACGCTACCATCTCCCCCCGACCGCTCTAAGTCTAGTAAAGACCGGGCACCTTACGTCTCCAGACCTCGCGGAAGAACCGATGAGCTCCTCCGACACCTACTAGTGCCTAAGGCCCGTAGGAACTCAAGAACCCCAACAGCGGTATAAACGGTCACGCCTCGCTCCACGACAGGACCGAGCGTAACAGGTACGGTTTCCAGCCCCATAACTTTCTCCATAAGTACAGAGGGAATTCCCATCTGGTAATACGAGATGAGAACAGGTTCCTGAGTAACTCCCGTGATGGCCACCTTGGCCTGGAAGTCAGCATTGTACGTAAGCAGGGCGGAGGTATAGTCTCCTCCTTTAGCTTTGACCTGAGTGGTGGCGAGCCATGAGAGGGCATTGGCCACAGTGTCATGATGTTTAAATGCGGCTCTGAATTCTTGGATGAAGTGGTTGAATGTTCCTAGATCTAGGGTAGTGCCAGACAAGGCCTTAGTATGGAAGGTGTGGGCCCAGGTGAGAGCGGAGCCCATCTTCATGTAGGATAGGGCGAAGCCGATTTGTTTGGCGGCCGAGTTGTAGATCTTGGCGTTGATGGCAAGGTACACGCGTACTTCGTCGAGCCACGGTTCGGCCTTGGTGTAATCCCCATCAAAGGCAGAGGGAGGGGAGATTTGGAGTTCTACAGGTTTGTTCGACATAGTGCTGGTGGAGCGAGTGGGGTTGGCTGTGATAGGTGGGAGAGGGGGACGAGGTAGAGCAAGAGGATATGGAGTAAGGGATGATGAGGACGAGGGTTCGGGTAGTTCTGGAGGATCCTGCCACAACGGTGGTGTGGTAGGTCTTTCGGTATTGACCGATGTGGCTTCTGAGAGGGATAGAGAACGAGCTAGGGCCTCAGTTACAGGGGCGAGCCTAGCCTCCTTGGTTTCAGATGTGGGACGTTCGTCCGCAGCGGTAGATGGACGGGACGGAGAGGTGATAGGGGAGTTCTCAGGTGAGATAGCTGGGGAGGATGGTCGAGGGGGAACTGGTGATCTCCACGAAGGAGAGGATCTGTAGATTCTGCGAGAAATGGTGACGGCTTACACGAGGGTAGTC
>JBBPJV010001013.1:0-12231 GCA_038088915.1 Sutorius aff. eximius
GAACTAGACTGGGGAGCAGTCGTAGTATCACCCAGGTATATATACAAGTGCCAAGACTACTTAGTAATACATGACTAATATATAGTGGGAATGGTACGATAGATAAGGTAAAGGTACACCAATAGCAAAATGGGCTCTTATCTATGACGTCATAGGTTTAGACCAGTCATGTGATCTGACGTCATGGAGTCCAGGCCCTAGTCACGTGATCGTGGGAGAAGAAAAGTTAGGGGAAAGTCACGTGACCTAGTGTGACAAAATAAAAAGAAAAAGAGTAGCTATACGAGTGTACGCGTAGAGAGTTAGGAAATTTAAATACGTATCGTAACAGGTGGTGGCAAGAGGGAAGAGACTGATCTTAATGTAGTAGTACAAGTAAGAAGGAAAAAGAAATCATAACACCTACCACCCTTTCATTCCACAATTTCTTTCACTTACACTTGCTGGTAGGCATTCTCCCCAATTACTTTGACTTTCCAATCTCTCCTCATGGTTACATAATCTTATCCAATTGGGTAACTCTTTCCCAGGAGCTATTACTATATAAACCCATAGCCACTGTTGATATTTTCTCATGCTAGTTCTCTTCTGTACCACTATCATCTCAATCACAACACGATCTTCACTTAGGCTTTGCCTAGTGTGAACCCTTGACTATTTGTCAACACTTCGACTCTCATCTCCACCACCCTTTCTACAAAGGGCATAGTACTTTGAGCATTGCATCTCATACTTTGTTGGTGTTTCAACACCTCCTCACCCTTCGTCCTTGACAGTCTTTGACCCACTGTTGAGTGGTCATTACTTCCTTGCACATGTCTTGTTGCTACACCTTGAGCAACTCTTCTTCTTCCATTCCAGTTAACCATCATCAACATCATCCTCAACCCTTTGCCCTAGTGGTTGCAGGTGATTATCAGAAGCTATGCCTGGTCCTACCCGGAACAGTTGTAACAATAGAACTAGTGTCTTCTCGAGTGGTTACCTTCATGTAAGCTGCCAGTATTTCTCGACGAATCTATTGATTGTCTCCTTTGTGGAGATCTCCTGTTTCCCCTCGACCTTCTTTGCCAGCCCTCTCTCCAGAGAGCTTCCCTGTTACTTCACCCTCTCGTCCCTCTACTGCAGCAGATGAACGCCCCACATCTGAGACCGAGGAGTCAAGACTAGCGCTGGTAACTGAGGCTCTATGTTACGAACTCGTTTCCTCTAACCTACCTACACTAATCATACACTCGTAGTCTACACTTTTCCTCTTTATATTTTGTCACAACAGGTCACGTGACTTCCCCCTATCTTTCTCTTCTCACGATCACGTGACCAGACCTAGACTCCTATGACGTCAGATCATGTGACTGATCTAGACCCATGACATCATAGATAAGAGTCTATTCTGCTATTGGCTGTACCTTTTGTTATCTATCGTACCACTCTTACTATTTATTAGTCATGTACATTAGTCATGCTCTTGACATGTGTATATATACCTGGGTGTAGCTACGACTGTTCCCCAGTCTAGCTCACTTGGGCATTACCTGGGATCTTACCTCAGGCCTAAGTTGGGACATCTAGTACCATCTCCTCTATCCCTTGCCCATGGTAACCATTCCACGTGTTCTCTTCTTTTCTCTCTTCATCGTAAAACGTTACCAAACGTCATAGTCGGTCTTGTCGTCGTTCCACCTCGTCGTATTTAGGCTTAGTTGTACGATCTCGTTTCACTCTAGCCTATCCCTATCTCTCTCTGAATCCACATCGGTTAATACTGAAAGACCCTTGACCCCTCCTCTTTGGCAAGAACCCCCCGAACAACTCCCTTCCTCATCGTCCCTCACCCCATATCCCCTCACTCTCCCTCGTCCTCCTCTTCCACCTATCTCTGCCAACCCCACTCGATCCTCAGGCACCATGTCTAGCAAACCAATAGAGCTATGCATATCCCCTCCATTTGCCTTTGATGGAGACTACACTAAAGCCGAGCCATGGCTTGATGAAGTCCATCTATATCTTGCCATCAATGCTGAAATCTACAATACCGTGGCTAAGCAAATCGGCTTCACCCTATCCTACATGAAAACTGGATCAGCCCTCACGTGGACTCACACATTCAGGACCAAGGCCCTGTCAGGCACTACCCTCAACCTCAGAACCTTCAACCATTTCATACTAGAGTTCTGAGCTTCGTTCAAACATCATGACACCATAGCCAATGCTCTATCCTGGCTCACCACCACCAAGGTCAAAGCAAAAGGAGGAGATTATACTACTGCGCTGCTCAATTACAATGCCAACTTTCAGGCCAAGGTGGCCATCGCAGGGGTAACTCAGGAATCGGTACTCATCTCGTATTATCAGATGGATATTCCCTTGATGCTAATGGAAAAAGTAATGGGATTGGAAACTGTTCCAACTACAGTCCTTGACTGGCAGAAGAAGGCTCTTTCTATCCAGACATGATGGGACCAAGCCCAGGCCATCAAGAAGCATCAAATGGTCCACCTCCCTTACTCCCCTTGCGCACCCCATGTAAATCATCCCAAGGACCCTAACGTGATGGAGGTGGACGTGATTAAGATCAGAAAGCTAATGCCTGAAGAATGGGCACAATGCTTCAAAGAAAATTTATGCTTCCACTGCCGAAAGCCAGGGCATACCACGGCAAACTGCAAGGTGGTTTTTCCTCAAAAACCTAAACCCCAACAACCACCAATCCCCGTGGTCAGACCCAAAGTACAGAAAGTGGAGGCTGAAGAACAGATCCCAAACCTGATAGAGATTGATGATGACAAGGAGAGTGAGATGGTGGGCCAAGTACAAATCAACTCGGATTTTTAGATAGGAGGCCTCTTCCGATGCGAGTCACCTATTTTACCTGTGCACAAGTTGTATCGAGTAGTGCTAAATCAATTTGCATTCCCCTTCAACTTGTTCAACTGACCCACACCCTCAAAGCTGTCGACACCTTCACCCTTGTTGACTCTGGAGTGGACATCAACTGTATTGATATGATGTTCGCCAGAAAGAACAGGATTCCCATATCTTGACTCAAGCAGCCCATTGTGGTATGCAACGTAGATGGATCAACCAACAGGTCCAAACAAGTACTCTATTCAGCACACCTCTGTGTCAACATCGATGGGGTAGCCATGCTCCAGAAGTTCCATGTCATGAGCTGTGGGACACACAACGTCATTCTTGGAATACCATGGCTCAGAGAAGCCAACCCTTGAATCAACTGGAACAAGCGAACTCTCGAAGTAGATGAGTCACTCAACCAATCCAAGGAACTCCACCAGATCTGCAAGACAGATCTTGAACGACATGAATCCATCTACAAAAAACCTACCCTCTCGAAACTGATCAAACATGTGGTGCGATCTATGGAAACTGATGAGCATTTATTCAACTACATCAATGAATGGACACCAAGGACCTGGCAGATAGACACTCGACAGCATGCCATTCATCAAGGGTGGGTCCCCTCGAAAGACAGACAATATCTTCCTGCATCATCCGTTGCAGCTACCACTACTTCTACACAGCTGGCCACTGGAGCCGGAAAAACCAAAGCGACCACTGTCCTACCCAAAGCATTTCTCCCCTTCAAGGATGTATTCATGAAGGAATCTTGTGATCATGTACCCCCATCCAGACCCTACAACCACAAGATCAACCTGACTCCAGACTTCAAGGCCAGGATCTCGTCTCCTTACAAACTTGATGCCACCCAGGGAAAAGCACTCAACAAGTTCCTGGAGGAAAACCTGAAGGCAGGGAAGATATGACCCTCTCAGTTGGAGCAAGCCTCGCTGTTTTTCTTTGTTCAGAAAAAGGATGGCAAGTTGAGACTGTGCCAGGATTACTGCTACATCAACCAGCATATAATCTGAGATGGATATCCCCTACCCCTTATCTCTTCCCTGATCGACAAGTTGAAGGGATCAAACATTTACATCAAGTTTGACGTATGCTGGGGATACAACAATGTACGAATTAAAGACGGCCACCAGTGGAAGGTGGCCTTTAACATGCATCAGGGACTTTTCAAACCTACAGTCATGTTCTTTGGACTTATGAACTCCCCCACCACCTTTCAGCATTTCATGAATGACTCCTTCAGAGATATGTGAAAAGAACCCTAAACTAAGCCTGACATGGTGATGAGGTGGAACTACAAGAACTGGGTTTGACGTCCAGCAACATGTTCAGAAGAAAAGGAAATACACGTGGGATGGATACCATGGATGAAGATGATAAGGAGTAGTACTAGATATTCTGCTCAGGCCTAAGATAGAATTCTAGGTAATGCCCAAGTGAGCTAGACTGGGGAGCAGTCGTAGCGACACTCAGGTATATATACACTTGCCAAGACTATTACTAATACATGACTAATATATCGTGAGAGATGATACGATAGATAAGAAAAGGTACAGTCAATAGCAGAATAGACTCTTATCTATGATGTCATGGGTCTAGATCAGTCACATGATCTGATGTCATAGAAGTCTAGGTCTAGTCACATGATCATGGGAAAAGAAAGATAGGGTGAAGTCACATGACCTGTTGTGATAAAATAAAGAGAGAAAAAAGTGTAGACTATGAGTGGTAAGTAGTGTAGTTAGGTTAAGGAAAATGAGTTCATAACAATATGATAGCAGAAGGATGGCTTATCATTTACATGGACGATTTACTAATCTTCTCAGCTGACGACAAAGTACACAAGAAACACACCTGCCACATTCTCCAAAGAATGCAAGAACTGGACTTGCATCTCAAACTAGAAAAGTGTACATTTGTGGCCAACGAGATTGACTATCTTGGACTAGTAATCCGGGATGGACGCTTGGCCATGGATCCTGTAAAACTTAGTGGAATTCAGGAATGGCCTGCATCCCAGACCCTCACACAACTTCATTCCTTCTTGGAATTCACCAACTACTATCAATGATTTATTCCAGACTATTCCAACTTGATCTGACCCCTCCTTACCCTTACCAAGAAGAATGTCCGCTGGGAGTGGATGGATCTATGCCAACAAACATTCCTACAACTCAAGAAGGAATTCCAGGCCAAACCAGTCCTCGTCCTTCCAGACACCTCTCATCCATTTGCCATTGCCTCTGATGCCTCTGCATTCACCTCGGGGGCAATCCTCTTCCAAACCAACACCAACGGCGACTGACATCCTATTTCTTACTATGCCAAATCGTTCTCAGATGCTGAGCAGAATTACAATGTATACAATCACAAACTCCTTGGAATCATCCAAGCCCTAAAGGAGTGGCATCATTACTTTCACAGTGGTCCATTCCCCATCCAAGTCTTCACGGACCACAAAAACCTGTTATACTTTAAACAACCACAACACCTAAACTGCCGGCAAGCATGTTGGCTGTTGGACCTTGCTGACTTCGATTTGAAACTCATTCATGTCGAAGGAAAACTCCTTGTAGGCCCAGACATCTTATCCCGCAGATCTGATCTTTTTCCTACCGGAGTGGATAATGACGGAGTGGCTTTGCTGCCTCCGTCCCTCTTCGTTAACCTCATCGACTCTGCCCTCATTGACAAAATCCACCATTCTTCCCTCACTGACCCAGTGATCCTTCAACACCTTCAATGTATTGAGGATCTTCCAGCATCCCTTCACAGCCAGCTGGCCGATTTTCAGATGAACAACAGTGTGCTCACCTACCAGGGCCATGTCTATGTTCCCCCTGAACACTGGCATGCCATCCTTACCTGGTGCCATGACCATCCCTCCACCGGTTATCCCAGCTTCCTGAAAACCCAACAACTGGTGGCATCTGAATGTTGGTGGCCCAGTTTAGCCTCGTATGTTCAAAATTTCATTGCAGGGTGTGGTGTCTGCCAAGCAGCAAAGGTAAACACCCACCCTGCCTGTCCTCCCCTCTCTTCCATTCATTCTGCCACCACTCGCCCATTCCAACAATTGTCCTGTGATTTGATCACGGGCCTTCCTCTCTCTTCTGATTCTGATGTGCTCCTGGTCATGGTCGACCATGGGCTTACAAAGGGGGTAATTTTATGCCCCACTACTTCTACTGTAATGGCAGAAGGGATCGCAGAACTTTTTTTCCACAAAGTTTATTGTCATTTTGGACTATATTCAAAAATCATCTCTGATCACAGTCCTCAATTCGCCTCAACATTTGCCAAAGCCTTGGGAAACATACTCAGCTATGACCTAGCACTCTTGACTGCATACCATCCTCAAACTGATGGAGAGACAGAGAGAGTTAATCAGGAAATCAAGACATATCTACACATCTATTGTGGCAGTGCCCTGTTCACTTGGGCCAAATCAATCACTCATGCTGAGTTTGCCCACAATCACAGACTCCACTCGGTGATGGGAAGATCCCCATTCTTCCTCATGATGGGATACAAATCCATCCCTTTACCCTCTATACTTAAATCCTTGTCACTAGTCCCTGCAGCAGATGTTCATATTAAGGCTCTACTAGCGGCAAGAGATGAAGCCCTAGCAGCCCATGAATTGGCCCACTAAGTAATGGCCAATCACAATTGTTCCAAGTTCCACCCCTTTCAGAAGGGAGACAAGGTTTGGCTGGAAGCCTGAAACCTGAAATGCTCCATCGCCTTCCCTAAGCTAGCCTCCAAATGTTATGAAATGCCCTATTTTTCCACTAATTTTTCTTATTTTTCTCATTATGATACAATGCTCAATGCTAGTTACTACCTGAACACTTGTGACACACCAGTTACACCTTCGCTTACATAATCACAGGGTCTAGGGCGCGTTCCCACGCCACCGCACAGCCACACGGAACTCCTGATCCCACATCTTAGATTCCAAGGGAGATCTCATCTCTGATTGGATCTTTGATCGTTCTGTGTCATCTTCCATGCCACACGAGTCATTCCTTTTGGATTGGCAGTTGCTCCCACCCCTCCCTCTACTATACCCTTAATGGTGTGCTCACTCACATGTAAGATATATGGATACCCGTCACTCTGTACTGTTACGGACTTGTTTTCCTTAACTTAACTACACTACTTAACCACTTGTAGTCTACACTTTTTTCCTCTCTTTATTTTGTCACAACAGGTCACATGACTTCCCCCTAACTTTCTTTTCTCATGATCATGTGACCAGATCTAGACTCCTATGATGTCAGACCATGTGACTGGTCTAGACCATGACATCATAGATAAGAGTCTATTCTGCTATTGGCTGTACCTTTTGTTATCTATCGTATCATCTCTCACAATATATTAGTCATGTATTAGTAATAGTCTTGACAGATGTATATATACCCTGGGTGTAGCTACAACTGTCCCCCAGTCTAGCTCACTTGGGCATTACCTGGGATCTTACCTCAGGCCTAAGTTGGGATATCTAGTACTACTCTCCTCATTCTTGCCTGTGGTAACCATTCCACATGTTTCCCTTCCATTCCTCTTCATCGTAAAACATTGCCAAATGTCATAGTTGGTCTTGTCGCAGTTTCACCTCATCATACTTAGGTTTTAGTGTACGATCTCATTTCATGTACTTATACAGGCATACACGGCCTATTCTGTACTATTAGGATACAATACTATATTATATAGGTATAATCACATGTATTAGTAGATTTATATCTCATCTATATAAACCCTGGGTGTAGCAATGACTGGATCCCCAGTCTAGCTCACTTGGGCATATCTGGAATTTATCTCAGGCCTGATTGTGGGACATCTAGTGCTTACTTCTCCTCACCACCTTCACCTGTGGTACTCATTCTGCATGTTCTCTCATTCATATAAATGTTGCTGGGCATCATAGCCAGTTCTTTGTTCCACCCTGGCATTGTTCAAGTTCCACTCGGCCTTTGATAGGTCTCATTTCACCAAAAGGGAAGGACCCTTCACCATTACCCAGGTACTGTCCCCAATATCATATAAACTCTGTCTTCCCAATACCTGGAAGATTCATCCCATGTTCCATGCTTTTCTCCTATCCCCTTATAGAGAAATGGAGATCCATGGACCCAATCTTACGCGGAAACCCATGGAACTCATTGATGGAGAAGAGGAGTTTGAAATTGAGAAGATTCTCTGGCACTGCAGAACTCTGTCCTTCTGTCAGTTCCTGATCCAATGGAAAGGATACCTGCCAGAAGATGACTTGTGGATCCCAGAACAGAACTTGAAACATTCAAAGGCTGCTCTGAAAGAATATAAAGAACTCCACCCTCACTCCTTCCCCAATGTCTCAGTCACCCATCGCTGCCCTACACTTGCTAAACCGCAGACTCCTACTGTTATGGTTTTTCATTCCTCTGTACTACTAGTTCCTCTTCCCTTCCTCACACTGCCACCTTTCCAATCCACTCTCCAACATATCACTTGCCGACAGCGTACTTACCAGATATTTAGGTCTCATTTCTTTCTTCGCCCTTGACTCTTGGTTACATAATACTTACCCAGTCGGGTAACTCTTTCCCAAGGCCCATTACTATATAAACCCATAGCCACTGTAGATATTTCCTCACGCTAGTTCTCTCTTGTACTTTCATCATCTACAATCACAACTCGCTTTTCACTTCGGCTCTGCCTGAGTGATACTCTGTGAGACTAGCTCTCCTCAACCTCCACCTTCCTTCTACAAAGGGGGTAGTTCTTTGGGCATTGCGTCCCATCCCTGTCCGGACTTTGTCCATACTTCGTCAGTGTCCTTGACACCTCCTTCGTCCTTCATCCTTGACAGTCTTCGGCCCACTGCTGAGTGGTCGTTACTCCATTATACGTGTCTTGTTGCTACACCTTGAGCAACTCGTCCTCCTCATCCCCATCATCCTCCTCGACCCAATCCTAGACCCTAGTGGTTGTTGGTGATCTTCAAGAGCTACGCCTGGTCCTACCCGGAGCAGTCGTAACACCTACTGTCTGGAATGGCTATCACCTACCCCACTCATGCCAATGCCTCTGAGACTGCCACTGCAAATGCCCTTGAAGCCTTAACCAGAGAAGACCCATCCGTTCTTAGTTCCCTACTAGACACTGAATCTTCTGTCTCAGTATCCAGGTGGGGGGACAAGTCCACCCCACAGTCCTTTCATATCTTGATGCCCCCGGCATTGCAAGAGGAACACCCCGTATCTATGTCAATCTTATCCACACCCTCGGACTGTATCAGACTCGGAGTTGAGTCAGTCGACCTTCCTGATGGTGCCCATCCCTCTTGTCCAGGAGTACCTGACCAGGAGTATAAGCTATCCATGTACCACTTCTTATCTTCCTCCCGCCTTGCAGTTCCCATCAAATCCCACCTGGACATGGACTCCCCCCTCTACACATTATATCGAGCCATGCTCCAAACCAAACACTTGGGAATCATCTCCTGAGTGGAGCCCAACAAAGCCCATGGAGAATTATTCCATAATATCACCAACTCTGTATACTCTAACCTCTGCTCCACCTTGGCTCAGCTGGGATTTCAGCTCTGATTCAGGGAGCTCCTACATGACATCAACCGCTACATACGGGAACTAGCTAGAGAGGGGTTGTTGGAACAATGTATTGGCTTTCCTGATCCCCTTCCCATTTTGCCACCAACACCATCTGTGTCGTTCATGAATTGGGTGGAGGCCTACTGGACTGGTAATGCTGGTCACACCCCCCTTTTGTACACCCATCCTCGATACTCTGAGGCATGCTACCATTGTCATCAGTTGGGTCATAACCAGGTGACTTGTCCCATCTATTCTTGCCCCATTTGTCTCCAGTTCGCCCCAGGACATGCGCAACACCATTGCCCATGGACTACATTTCACTTATCATGTGATTCTTTTACTCACGTGACTATTATCCTTTTCATAGCCATTCCCACGCCACCAGCACAGATCATGGACTACTGCCTCCGATGACTCACCTCACAGTTCGTCATCTTAGATTGCCTTTCTCCTCGTGTCCTACATGAGTCCCCTTTACGGAATCCTGGTGTTCCCTTTCCCTTTACTGCCAGATATCCTAATATGGCCTATTCCTTTCTTTCCATCTACCCTGGACCCATGGCTCTCCATTGTATTCTTACTATAGATCTTTTGCCCTTGGACCCATGGTTGTCTGTTGTATTCTTAGCATAGATCTCTCCGTCCCTCCTCTTGGCTTTCCACTGAGATATACCTTAGTATCTCTTTTATTCTTTCCTTCCTATTATAGATACTACTTTCCCGTGCTCGCCTTACTATATAAGACTTGTGCTTTCCTTGTAGTATTCCTTACGCTAGTTCCTACCCAGTACTTAGGACATAGTACTCCAGTACTTGCCTAGTCCCGTCTCCATCTATCCCTCATGTCCTTACCTCCGATATCCCAATACTAGCTTTTCTCTCATCACTGCACTGTGTGCATCTTCGTCGATCCTCAGTCTGGCACTGCGACCATCACCATCCTTCGGGTCTCTTCTCACTGTCCTTCCTTGATCCCTGGACTTCTTCCTAAAAGTCCCTTACTATTATTAAGTCCTCCTCTTATCAGCCTGCAGCTGATAGTCCTTGTCATACATCGATTCCTCAATGTCCTCCTTGTCCCAACTTGACATTAGTCCTCGTCCCCTGCAGTATTCCTCCTGCAGTTTCCTCATCCTCTGGCCTCCCTCCTTGGCCTCCTGATCCTCCCTTGAACCCTCTTGGATTCCTATGCCTTCCAGCCTGTCCGTCTATCAGGCTAACCTCGTTCCTCCTCCTGGTAGTCCTTTCCAGGATCCCGACCTCTAGGAGTACTGTGCTCCTTGCCACTGGGTGGGGCAACAGCTCCACACCTTCCATCCAATCCCTCAGGGGCTTGGTCATAACACAGTGGAACTGCATTTGCCTCAGTCCATGAAGATTCACCTGGTCGTAAATGTATCCCAGGTTAAACCTTACAACACTCCACTCAATGGTCAATCTGTGATCAGGCCCGATCCTATCGTCATCACTGAGGATCTCTCAGTTGAGTATGAGGTGGGCTTCATCATGGACTCACATTTGAAATGTGGCAAACTGGAATACCTCATTCACTGAAAGGGTTGGGATGACACTGACCATACTTGGGAACAGGAGATTAACTTGGAACATGCACAGGATGCTATTCGGAACTTCTGTTTCAAATACACTTCTGCCCTGCATCATGTTCATGGCGTTTTCTTGATGGAATTTCACTCCCTTTTCTCACCATACGAGAATTTGACCGATTCTGCACCCTCTTGTTTCTCTCGCCTGGAAGTCGAGATGTAAGGAGGGGATAGTGTTATGATATGTATTTAATTTTTCTAGCCTCTCACTTGAACACTCGTAGTCTACACATTTTTCTCTTTATTTTGTCACAACAGGTCATGTGACTTTCCCCTATCTTTCCTTTCTCATGATCACATGACTAGGGCCTGGACTCAATGATGTCAGATCACATGACTGGTCTAGACCTATGATATCATAGATAAGAGCCCCTTTTGCTATTGGAGTACCTTTCCTTATCTATCGTACCACTTCTACTATTTATTAGTCATGTACATTAGTCATAGTCTTGGCAAGTGTATATATACCTGAGTGATACTACGACTGCTTCCCAGTCTAGTTCACTTGGGCATTATCTGGAGTTTACCTCTAGACCTAAGCGGAATACCTAGTTCTCCTCTCATTCTTGCCCATGTACATTGTTGCACATGTTCCCTTTTATCCTCTTTCTCATAAAATGTTGCTGGACATCACAGCCAGTTCTAGTTGTTCCACCTCGTCAAACTTAGGCTTAGTAGTTAGGCTCTGTTTCAGGGCCCACTTTACATCTGTGGGGCAGCACCCAGACAGAGCAAGTACACAATTGGTAATGGTTGTTAAGACTCTGTAGTCTCTGAGCTCATTTCCAAATGATGTCCGGCAAGTCTGACTGGAGATCTAGAGGGATGAAGGGATAAGTGGCGGGAAAGGACCAGAGGTCCAAAATGGAGGAGACGGAGTGGGAGAACTTTGGAGGACGTTAGCGCAGGACTTATGTGTCACGCCCTTGTATAGGTCCGGGTCCTCAGACTTCGTAGGAATAGAGGGTAGGAGACGTAGGAGGGAATCGGACATGAGAGGAGATTGGCTTGTTCGATATTTGTACTAAGGAATATACATGGGAGACGCAGTCCTTAAGTATGGACGGAGTAAGGTACGGAATAAGGAGGACAGATGTCAAGTGTGACTGAAACATGTAGGAGTGTTAGGCCTAACACTCCTACAT
>JBBPJV010001014.1:0-12221 GCA_038088915.1 Sutorius aff. eximius
TATATCACACAACATTGCTGGGTGTCATAACCAGTCCTTTCTATTATCACATCAGGTAGTGGTTGCTGTCAGGCCAGGACCCCAGGTTGGGGTTAGGGGTTGAGCCCCTGGACTTAGTTTCGACTTTATCTCAGGTGAAGAGTGGTACTAGATATCTCAACTTAGGCCTAGAAAGTATCCAGGTAATGCCCAAGTGAGCTAGACTGGGGAACAGTCGTAGCATCACCCAGGTATATATACATATGCCAAGAGCCTGACTAATATACATGACTAATAAATAGCAGGAGTGGTACGATAGATAAGGGAAGGTATACCAATAGCAGAATAGACTCTTATCTATGATGTCATGGTCTAGATCAGTCACATGGTCTGATGTCATAGGAGTCTAGGTCTAGTCATGTGATCGTGAGAAAAGAAAGATAGGGGGAAGTCACATGACTTGTTGTGACAAAATAGAAAGAAAAAGTGTAGACTACGAGTGAGTAAGTAGTGTAGTTATGTTAAGAGAAACAGTTAAGAGAAATGAGTTCATAACAGGCACAGGTGACAAGACTGGGGGAATCCAGTCCATCTTACCATGCCCTTTATATATGCAGAGAGGCCAGCGCACAGACCATGCTGTGCTGTACCCCTGATAACTAAATAAGGACATGTCTAAGTAACGAGAGAGGTGACATAAGGGGCTAGACTATGATGTAGTGGTCTAGACCCTATGACATCATAGATACATAATAGTCCATAAGCTACTATGATACATATGGTCACATGACTAGGTCACATGCCAGGGACGGGAATGGCAGTCACGTGATGTGGTCACATGCTATGGTACAGGAAATAATGCTAAGTCCAAAGTACGATGTAGTCCAAAGTATAGCGAAAGTGAAGTACTAGCTAGGCTAACCCTAGACTAGGATAAATGTTAGGTTTAAAGGGAACGGTATCATAACAAATATGGCCTATTCCCTTCTTTCTGCCTATCCTGGACCCATGGCTCTCCATTGTATTCCTACTATAGATCTCTCACCCTCAGACCCACGGTTGTCTGTTGTATTTCTAGCATAGATCTCTTCATCTCTCCTCTCAGCTCTCTGTTGAGATATACCTTAGTATCTCTTTTATTCTCTCTTTCCTATTATGGATACTACTTTCCCATGCTCGCCTTACTATATAAGGCTTGTGCCTTCCTTGTAGTATTCCTTACACTAATTCCTACCCAGTACTTAGGACATAGTACTCCTGTACTTGCCTAGTCCCATCTCCATCTACCCCTCATGTCTTTACCTCTGACATCCCAATACTAGCTTTTCTCTCACCTTTGCACTGTGTGCATCTTCATCGACCCTCAGTCTGGTACTGCAACCACTACCCTCCTTTGGATCTCTCGTCCCAACAGTCTTTCCTTGATCCTTGGACTTCTTTGTGAGAGTTTCACACTATCACTTAGTTCTCTCCTTGTCAGCCTGTGGCTGATCATCCTTGTCAAGCTCCATTCCCTCAGAGCCTTCCTCATCCCAACTTGATGTTGGCCTTCGTCCTTGTCCCCTGCAGTATTCTCTGCAGTTCCCTCATCCTCTGGCCTCCCCCTTGGCCTCTTGATCTTCCTTTGAACCCTTCTTGGGTTCCTTCACCTTTCAGCCTGTCCGTCCACCAGGCTTACCCTGTTCCTCCTCCTGATATTCCTTTCCAGGATCTCTGACCACTAGGAGTACTATTCTTCTTGCCACTGGGTGGAACAACAGCTCCATACTTCTGCCCAATCCCTCAGGGGCTTGGTCGTAACATGTAACCATAGCAACAGTCTGTCAAGGATCTATCCATATTCTTCTCTTATCTATCTTACCTCCCCATCCTATCAGGGTAGAGATAAGATAAGATAAGATAAGATCGGGGAGCACAAGTTCTAGCCACTCGTCTCTAAAGTGATATAAAAGTTAAGACATGGGAAGAGAAAGTAAACTGGCCTTTGTGGTGTCATGGATAAAAGGTAGAAAAACACCACAAATTCAACATCAAGCAATCAAGCAGTGGCAGCTCAACCAATACATGCAAAAACTTCTGAAAGATGGGCTTGTTTTCTTTCTGCTGTATGGCTCTTTTTTTCCATCACCTGTTACCATGACATTCCCCCATTTATCCTACTGATGGGCAGTTGCCAAAATAACTAATCATTTGGCTGTTTGTCCCTTATAGGTTTGTGATCTTCACCATTAATTCCATGCTCCAATTCGAAGTCACACTGAATGGAAATCTACAACTCTTCCTGAATGCTTTTTCATGCATCGCTTTCTGCCCAATTATTCCCCGGTTCATCATCACCATACGAGAGTTGTATGACCGTGACCTCCGTGGCCGCTGGCAGGGGATTGACACTGGCTTTGGTGGACAGTCACAAGCTTGGGCTGTCACCAGCGAAGCTGGGACCGTCTCCGCGATTGCATTTGCAGACGCTGTCCCTGTGCGGGATCCAGCTGGAGAAGTGGATGCGGACGAATCTCACACAATCCGCCTCGAGCCATCGGGAGACCATATATCTTCGAGTCAGGTCTGAACGAGGGTTGGTCCAGAGCTGTTGACTAGCAGGTGTCGACAACCACTAGGTCGAACTGATGAGTGATGGAGCGAACGATCAAAGGTACACCCAATGCGCGACATGGATATTTAGTTTATCTATGCACCGTCCTTTTACTGTACTCTTAGCTCGATCTATTTGAATATTTATTATGCCTCGTGCAAATGCACTACGCAACGTACCAAAAATCTTGAGGGACCTTACCATCTGGAGCTCGTGGTAGCGGCCTCTCCCGGTGTATAAGCGAGCTGACGCAAAGAGAAATCACTCTGCGTTGTTGGAACAAGCAGGGGAACAACGGGTGGGATGCCTATCGTCCATTGAGGAATCAGGAAGCACGATCGTGCTAGACAGACAATCATCGCCTTGTACATCAACCTCCGTCTCAGAGGGAAGAGCCAACAACGAGAATAGAAAAGGAACAAAATCTGCGTCGGCCAGGCTACAAGCGATGACCCAAGATTTCCAGCCAGAAATTAGGATATGACGAGCCATCTCCAATGGAGATCGGCCCGCTGAGCATCGGTGAGCTGATTCTCGGACCAAATACATAATCAATAAGCGTGACTCACGCTAGTTAGCAGTATTGCTCCGCTTCTTCACAAGATCTGACCATCGATGTTCCAATACCACTGGGGTGAGAGGTGTCCACGCTCCGAAACGGTTGAAATCCTCTGCAGGGACCGAGCGTGTTGTCGCAAACGGATGTACAGGTCAATCATAAAGGGACGGGGGGTTGAACACATGAACCACGCTGGGCCTTCAGGCGTTTTGATTCTGTGCGTCAATGTTATGCAATGGGAAGGAGAGGCATCCGCATTCGTGGAGATTTGCAAGGGGGGCATATGACTGGGGACCTCCTGGGCTGCCCGTCACGATATAGCACGATCGCTGTCGACTGGTCAAGAGTTAGTCATTTCAGTGTCCTAGGAGCAGCAGCAGGTACGACGGTTGGGAAGTAGCAGACAACAAAGGGAAATCCATCGAGGACGAGGCCACGAAACAAAGGTTCACTTTATTCCCTGGGTGTGCAGCCAGAGGTCAGAATGATACCCACGGAAGCCACAAGAATCCTGGTGAGGTCACGAGAGCGTAAGAAAACGGAGGGGAAGTCGACTACAGAAGGCCCGCGGTCCAATGATGATGGTTGAACAAAGACTGTTTTGTGATATTCTTGTGTAGGGTTCCCATGCTAACAACTAATCCTACGGATTCCGAAGAATGTTTGTTTCGGGTCGTAGATCTGAGAATGTTTCGCTGGTCACATTCACGGCAATAATGTATTGGCTGCTGCAGATCTGGGATCCCTTCCGAGCCCACGGACGTTTGAGGTTTCAAGGCGGAATCGAGACGTCGGGGTGTACTTGCTGTGCGTGCGTTCCATGACTTCACGTCGATGGATGGAAGCTATTGCGCACTGAGCACTTCCCCAAGCCTGAGCGAGGCAGCGACTCTCGAGGTCAGGGGCACGATGCGGGATGTTGCGCGACGAGCGTGCGGATGTCTTGGATGTCCGTATCCGTCATGGGGATCATTGTTGGGGGTCGCCGGATCATATTTACTTGAAGAGTGTAGCTACTCAGGTGCTCGATACCCGCGGTAATGGTGGTGTTGGTGGTCGACGGAAGGTAGATGAATTCAGGTTCCGATTCCGTGTCGAATATGGTGGTATGTATCCACCTCAAGGCTCACGCGCACACGGGCCATGCTAATACTCAATCAGTCTTCGACCTCTCTAGACGAATCCGGCGTGGTATCGCACGTTCCTACACGTTTCCCTCGCCGTCTGTTTAGGTCTTCTCCGTCACCGTCAGGCTTGACTTGCATTCATCGTGCGTGTTCCGAATAAAAAACCGAATATGAAACGCGCCAAAAGGTGTTACACAAGATGAAGAATCTTGCGGAGCTCTCAGACCCTGTCGCGGAGGACCCTGCGACCACGGCGCTGTTCCGACAGCCCACCGATAAGATGCGGAAACATGACGAGAGGCATAGACGGTTGGGGATACCGCCTGGGAAGAGCTCATCCTGATCTTGCCTATTTTGGTGCGTTCGATCCTATTGCGCACGCTCTTGTCGCGTTGACTGATGTTGGGCTCTGTCTCATGCCAATCAGCCCAGACTGTGTCACCATGGAAGTGTTGATGCGAACATCCAAGACATCCGCACACCTCGTCGCGCAACGAAAAACCGAATATGAAACGCATCAAAAGGTGATCCAAACGATTGAGAAGCTCGCGGAGGACCCTGCGACCGCGACGCTATTCCGACGGCCCGCAGACAAGATGCGGGAACATGACGAGAGGCATAGGCGGTTGGGGATACCGCCCGGGAAGAGCTCGTCTTGATTTCGCTCGTCTTGGTGCGTTGAATCCTATCATACGTGTTCTTTCCACGTTGACTGATGTTCGGTCCTCCCATATCTGTCAGCCAAGACTGTATAAGCAACGTGTAGGTATACTAGAAGCACAGAATATGGCACGGCAGGAATGTCAGTGGCATTCCACAGGATGCCTTTCTTCTAGACCAAAATACCAGTATGTAACAGAGTCATCGACGTGCAATCCTGTCTGAGGTTATTATTTGCTAGTGTACTTATCGTGTAAGTAATCTCGTGTAGCGTAATTATCTCAAACCGCAGTCCATGATGACACTGTCTCTCGGTCCTGTTTCACCCTTCACGCTCATCCCTTCACACCCATGTGCCGTGGTTCACTGGAGCTGACCCCGAAGGCGCATAAGGATATCATCGCTGCTAGGTGCCAATCGTCACTGGAAGCGGACAGGCGCTGTTCAATGTTGTGAAGGCCAGTCCCGGGCCCGAGTTGACAAAATCATTCCTATGTACTTCCAGGACGGTGGCAAGCCCTCGTTCTCGACAAAGCTCGAATTGGTGATCAGGGTCATATTCTGTTCGATGTCCCTCGGGACCACGGAGCCATCGCCCCTGGGTATCGCGGTCTCCACTATATCGCGATATTCTCAGTGCGGAAAAGTCCTTGTTCTCTGTTACATACGAGTCGGGAGAAGACGGTGAATGCCTGCGTCTCCACGCACAGAATTTCGACGAAACGACATTTGATTTCTTGAGGACCGAGCGACGACGTCCAGTCCTCAAACCTATATCAAGTCAGTCGTGAGATGGGCAGACTCAAAAATGAGACTTACGATAGTTGGACTCTGTCTGCCCGGCTGACATTGACGTTCATAAAAAAAAGCCTTCCGAATGCTCTCCATCTCCTCCTCCCAGATTCTCTCTCCGAAAACAAACTTGGGGAATTCGATAGTTGGGACCGGTTGTCAGTCCAGAAGTTCTCTCGATCCAGCAGCGCTATTGGATACAATGTCACAAAGCTGCTCTCGAACCGGAAAGTCCTTTGCGAGGAGCGGCGAGCTAGGAGGGCGCGGCCAACCAACTCTCCAACTCAGCTAGCATCAACCAACCCATTCCAGACCATCATTCGAAGGTTTCGACCAAATACTGATGCAGTAACGATGCGGCAGCACATGATAAAAGGGAATCAGAAGGATATGTGATAAAGCTTCAGGCACAATCCTCTTGGATGTTGATACAGAAACGGAGATGGTTCGTTATGGAGTCCTTGACATGGCGAACGACTTCATGGTGACTGAATCCAAAATCGAGGCTGAATCTCTGAGCGAGCACCTTCAAGGACAGTACTAGATGTACTAGCAAGACGCTCGGTTCTGGCCGCCGTTCCGTTCCATCGAAAGCTTAAGTAGTTGTCACATCCATCCGATGATGGGCAGCATTATCGTAGGGATCGGCACTAATTGATTCGAGGAGAGAAGGGCCAACCTCCATTGCAGTTGAACTTGGGTCGTGCGTTCCATGGCAGAGAGACGCCTTATGTAAGTTTTGGCGCTTCCCGAGCCTGAACTGCTGGATGTCCTGGGCCGTGTAACCCATCTTGATTCGTCCACACGAAAGATAGAGCAGAGTACGTACGTGGAACATAATATACGTACCATTCATTTTGGTCTCCCCTCGGATGACCTTGGCGCGAGAAACGTCTGAGAGCGGATGTTTTCTAGACCAGCATCACCTCGAAGTAAGTCTTGCCAATAGGGGTCCAGCATACCACGCTAGTCATCTCGTTTCGCAGATGTACGGTAACGTCTTGCACTAGCGGTTCATCATGATCAAAGGCATTTCCGTACGCTGGCCAAAACAGCCAGGAAAACCAAAAATAAAACACGCAAACTCCCCGGCGTTCACCGTTCGTACCCTCTATTTTTCGCTTCCGACGAACAAAAGTAACCATGCGTGTCGAAACGTGGACGCTGTTAGCGTGCATCCCCATTGTCCTCCAAAATCGAACGTGCGCGGCTAGGTGTGCGACGAGTCACGACCGTCCCTGCATCGCCAGGGACACGTTCGCCGCACCACGTGTTGGCAGTTGCGCCAACCGTCTACAGAAAACGATACCGAACGCAGAGATCGAACGCCGCGGTCCGTTTATCATGCACGGTTCAACATCCATATCATGGGATTGGACGTCCCAAGTCCCCCCCTCCGATGCACCACACGCCCAGGACCGAGTCCAACACGGCAATCAGTAGTGCCCCGATATGATCCTTGAAACAATTGGGCCCAGATCAAACGCGTCGCGACACGTCCGCTGGCGATGATCGATTCGGATGACGGACGAATAATGCAATCGCACAGCCCTGGATCGCCGGTCGGCGGTCACCGTATTACAGCTTCCCTGGTTCCCAAGGCTGGGGAGCGTCCGAACCTTGGTTCGACGGTGACTCGCAAGGCTCAGGGTGAATTCCGTGTTGCGCCCTCGCCTTTTTTTTTCTCCATTGTTCGCCCTATCTGGACGTGTTCGCAAGACCCGAGTAGGAAGGCGTGACTAAGCCCCTGTTGGGAGTATCGAGTCATGGATAAATGAATGAGCGGAACTGAGGTATGGACGTGAACGAAGTCTTCGCTTCATGGCGAGCAACGCGGAAAAAACCTTGAGACAACTGATGGTGCCTGTCCCAATAGTAGTTCGCGTATCCTACCGATTTTCATTGAGGACAGCCTCAAGCATCATCCAATACGACGCAAAGTAGAGTCCTCTTCGATTTTGACAAAATGATTACATTGACTACTGGTACATATCGTGGGGACCATTTGAATCATTGAGGTATGAAGACAAAAGCGTGCCTGCGCTATTTATGAAGCCAGTTCGGCGTGAAGGTACTAGGGGAAAAGTGGACTGATGTCGAAGTCCAAGAATGTGGAAAGCAATAAAAAAAGGTATAAAGAAAAGTGTATGGTAGATATGAAGAAAATGTTTCGCAGGAGACAGGATTACCAAGATTCCCGAATTGCGGGTAGGTGGCGATAAATGAGAAATGAAAGAAGTCCAAGAATTAAGGTCAGATGAGAGATTTGGGACAATGGCTGATATGAAAGCATGTCTTTGGGGAGCTCGATTGATAGCAGAGAGAAAACGGTATAGCGGAGCAAAACTATGCACACTGAAAGCAAAGCCGGCGAGAAAACGTGTGATGTAGAGAACCCTTGAGGTTCGGAAAGCCATGGGGATTGCGGAATGAGACGCATATTGCGTAGGTCGATTTTAGGAGGAGAGCCACCCAGAGAGGACGAGTCAGAATGAATTAGTCGTAGATATGTCCCAGGACTGTGCGGGTTCTTCTGCGGGCGAGGGAGCATCGGGGAAAGGCTTCCAGGTAGCACCCACCCGACGCATCGATGAGTAAATGGCACCAGCAGGGGGTATATACAAGTTATCCTGAGCGACGGTCGGCGTATTCGTCATCTGAGTAAAGACAGGGACTGCTTGCTGAGTGGTCTGGAGGGTCAGCTCATGCGGATCAACCGTGGTGGGGGCGGTGACGACGGGAACGGTAGAAGCAACTTCCTCGGCAAAGCCTCCAGCTGCTTCGAAGTCGAAAAAGCTCATCATCTCCTGCGAAAACGCGCTAGGCTGACGTTGTTGAGCTGCTGTATACGCCTGAATCTCGGGGTTGCTGGGGGTATGGAAAAGTGCTTGAATGTCCTGGACAGGAGGAGGTCCAACAGCCGTGGAGCTCGCGGCGCTTCCCGCCATGAATGATCGCTCCCATGCTTCATATTCAAAGTCGGCGGGAAATTCCTGGATATAGACCTGGTCGTAGGCTTGGTTGTAATGGGTTGATGATGATTGAGCCCCAATTCCAACAGCCACATTGTCGTGGCCTTCGACGCCGGAGATCCCGACATTCGACATCTGGGGGGCAGCCGTACTTCCGTCCAAGGACCCCGATGGGGGAGTAGTCTGGAGACTCTGCGGATATTGAACAATGTCCTGCGCTTGATTGGCCTCAACGCAGAAACCGGTGACGTCCTAAAAGTTCGTTAGCAGATCGAAATACGTCAGCTTCACGAATACTTGCCTGGGGACTTTTGGGGTGGAGAGTCTCAAGGACTGGCACCGCCGTTGGAACGAGTGCATTCCTGGCAGATTGGAATTGTACCTCAGATGACACCATGGGGAGCTCGCCGCCCACGGAGGGCTGGAAGAGGAGCGCAGTGAGCGATTCAGCCCCGTACGGAATGGAAGACGGTTGTTGCGAGTTGCAGAGAGGTGAAAGATATGCTTGATTCATGGAAAACTGCGATGTAGAAGAAGAGGTCTGTGACCCAGAACCCGGCGATGGCTGAGTCGAAGGGCTCGATGAGGTCGAAGCAGGGCTTTCCTCGGAGTAAGACTGCGACCTGGGCGAATCAGAGGGCACAGGCGATGGCGCGGCCGAGATCGGAGGAGAGGGGCCAAAGGGACCATAGCGTGCTTCGGGCATATATGGAACCATACGGGGATGGAAAGTGGGAAGAAGGAAAGCCTGAGGTATGTAATGCATGGGAGGGGGGTCAGGCATTGTGACATTGGCGTCCGCGTTCGCATGCGTGTCAGTGTCCGCGTCTGATGGTGTGGCATCACGAACTCTCAACCTCCTCGTTCGGCGCTGTTTGCGATCCTCTTTGGCGCGCAACTTGTCCTCCTTCCTCTGGGGGCAGAAACGATAATCGGGGTATAGTCGTTGATGTTCGGCTTTCTTTGCCTCGGCCTCGCGTTCGTAATGTCGCTTGACCCCTTCTGTTTCGTTCCTCCACATGTCAGAGACGATCTTGGAGACTTCTGCTTGAGAGATACGGTCGCCATGGGCCTCGCGGACCAAAGGAGCCTTGTCCTTGCGGTACAAAATCCAAGCGTTTGGTGGGCGCGGTGGTTGGATCTTGTACTCGGTATGGCGCGACGAACCCGCGATAGACTGGGAGCGATCTGGGCCTGGCATGAAGTAGGGATGTATGGGGAGATAGAAGAGAAGATGAGGGAGGAGATGGATGTGGTTCGAGACAGAGACGCGTCGATGTGGAAAAAAGACAAGCGCTGGGAGATCCGTTTTAGTTGGTCCCTGTGGGTCCACAGTCTTGTTGTGGTGCTGTTTGGTCTGTCCAACCAAGTCAGCCCAGGTCTTTATATCCCCTTCCACACCCGGCAAACGTGACGCTCGTGGTCCACGAGCAGTGGACGGTCCACTCACCGTCTGTACTGCCATCCTGGGCGCTTGCAGACAGTGGAACAAGGTTGACACCTGCCAAGGATCAAAGCGTTCAAGTTACTGTGCCCGGTCCGTCTAGATCACAGCACCACTGGTTCCGAGTCCGTCCTCCGCAGCGTTGCGCGTCGTCACCGTCTTCCTTGCGACGCGGATGTGGTTTGTTGGTCCAAAGCGCTAGTCTCGGTGGCGTCTAGGCGCGGGATTTTTACTCTTGTGTTGGCATCTCTCGCTGAGACCATCCGTCCTCTTGACTCGTTCCACGATGTCCGGCGGTCCACTTCACCCGCTTTCATCTGTAAATTCCGGAGACACGAGGTGGCAGCGCAAATTTTGCTGTCGTTCCAGAGGATTTGCCACTTCGGTCGACTACACAAGTTGCACCTGAGAGCACTGCCCCGTCAAAGCGTAAGGGATCCAACATATCCGCTTCGGGTAAGCCTCACTGTCATACTCGATCATCTTGGACCTTTGATTCTCAATGTCTCGGAACATATCTTTGACTTGCCAAAGGTTGTCACAGTGGACATTGCCTTCCAATCCAGCCCCCAAGGGTCCGGGCTGTAGGGGGCGTCAAGATCCTTGTGCGCACCACAGCTGTCGGTCATGTGACCACCAACATGGGCCATCGAATCCCCATGTCCAACACGATCGAAACGACAGTTGTCGAACCGCCAAATACCGGGGCTCGCTGCCTTTTCCCATAAATTACATCCGCCACCTTATCCTCACATATTCTTGGAACGGACCATGTGTCGATTTTGTGAGTCTGAAACATATTGCCGGTGCACAGCCGTGGTTTCTGAGCTGGAATTCTGATATTGATCCTCGTATCTTCACTCAGCGCGGTCCTTTATTAGTTTCCAGGCTTGAGTTATACGTACATCAACCGGATTTACAATGTTAGGTGTTATCGGTATATCTTCTACAGTGGCAACGTTGACTTGCTGAATTGGCATTTTCGAAAGGGGTTCATCTGCTTCTAGTCGCTCCGCCCAGCGGTGATCTGATGGAGTCATACCCTGCGTATCAACATTTCCGAAGTGACTCAGCAAGATGACAACATGCCCCGTACACTGCCATCCACAGATTGATGGATGTCGTCAGCTGAGTACATGTACCTTGCGGCGGTGCTACTTATAGGGCACGATGGCTCAAGCATTGCCAGCTTGCTACCTCACCGAGCATCAATCCGTTGCACTGTCATGATCCCATCTGTCGCCCCTGTGCTCGTTGTAAGGCTTTTTGAGTTTATGCGGTGATCGACAAACGACTAACACGAGCGCATGGGATACTAGGCCGGCGGTGGGCCCTCTGGTCTCGTCGTTGCGCTGACACTGTTGCAGAACAACATCCCCGTTCGAATCATCGATAAGGAACTTCAATACCACATTGGCCAGCGCGGCCACGGGATTTTGGTATGTCCACATAGAACGAGCCTCGTGCTGGTGTATACTAACAGAATTTGGTGGTTCATTACCCATAGCCCCGCACCTTTGAAATATTCCACTTTCTCCGCGTAGACGAGATTTATCAGGGAGCTACACCCGTGCTCCCCGTACAGGAATACAAGCCCGGCACGCTCGAGCCCACTAAGACCTTTGCCATGTTTGCTCCCAATAGTCCAACGCCCTCTATTCCCTATGTAAGTGAACTCCGGCTTTCCTGTGACAATTTATCCCCCATGCTCCATAGGGCAACCCGGCATTGCTCGGCCAATCAACTTTGGAAGGCATTATCCGCTCTCACCTTGAAAAGCACGGTTGTTTCGTCGAGCTGGGAACGGAACTCCGGTCCTTCGAAGACGATGGAGAGCGGGTACTCGCAAAGTTGGTGAAGAAGAAGGACGGTGAAGAAATTTCTGAAACGTTCGAGGCTTCATATCTTGTCGGGGCGGACGGTGCCAAAGGTGTGACCTTTGAACTTGGTTTTTTGCTGCACACCATGACATTCCTTTGTTTTAGGAGTCAGTCGGAAGCAACTCGGGTTGACGTTCCTCGGCGAGACCGTACGGGACTTCGCAAGTGTTACTGGAGACATCTGCTTAGAGATTGAAGGGATCGACAGAGATGTA
>JBBPJV010001015.1:0-12220 GCA_038088915.1 Sutorius aff. eximius
GAAGGGAGCTCGCAAGTGCAGCGAGGTCGAATGCAGCTAGCTTGAAGCGAGCCTTGGTCGAGTGGAGAGGTAGCGTGTATTCCAGTTACACTAAGACTAGGGTACAGGAATATACACGAGCGGTTTAAGTATTAACTACTACCGGTGTTCAGGAAGGTGACGGAAATCTATAGAACAGATCCGAGATACCGGTAGTACTACCTGATCGGTGGAAACCCTGGAAAGGGGATGAAGGTGAAACGGGGCGAACCCGGATGTAGTCCGATCAGGTCTAAGCGAGACAAAGGAGATGTACACGAGGTAAAAGCAGAACTCCGTGTACGCGGAGGGATGGGAAATGGTTGAGCGGAGTAGGCCTCATGCCCGGGTGGGTCAGCGGAGGCATTCAGGATGGGAGGGGTAAGCCGCTATCGGGTAGTCCGTAGATAGGGGCGAGGAGAAACGTAGTCCGAGCGTCAGGGGAGACGCGGCTTTAGTACAGTGATAGAGAAGAGAAAAAGGTTACCAGGGCGTCCCACGAGCTGTCGTAACAGATGGCATGTCCATTGAATGATTTGTTGAAGAAGGATCAACCCTTTGAATGGGGAGATGCCCAACACCATGCCTTTATTTCATTGAAAGCATCGTTCATGACCACACTGGTTCTGGCTTACCCTGACATAGATTGTCACTTCCACCTAGAAACTGACATGTCAGACTTTGCTACAGGAGCAGTGCTTTCAATTCTGAAGGATGACAAATGGCACCCCTGCACATTTGCATCACATTTCATGTCCAACACTGAACAGAATTATTCAGTAGCCAACAAAGAAATGCTCAGCATCATATGCGCCCTGGAGATGTGGCGCCATTATCTAGAAGGCTCACATCATCCTTTTGAAATATGGAATGATCATGCCAACTTGGCATGGTTTATGAAAGCCCAAGACCTGAATAGGAGACAGGCACGATGGGTGCAATACCTGTTCAGATTTAATTATACATTCATCTATAAGCCTGGAGCCATGAACACAAAGGCAGATGCCTTATCCCACCATGAAGACCATGCCATGGGGATAGAAGACAATAACAAGGGAGTCACAGTTATCCTGCCAGAGTGTATTCACAGAGTGGGTATAGTCGATGAAGGTGAACAACTGCTTAATTTAATACAATGCAGTATGAATCTTCTTAAGGAAAGTGAGATTGTATACCTTCAAGACACCTATGGGCTGCAGAGTAGTAGGACGAAGAGGGCCTTAATGAAAGAAGACCGCATCTATGTATCCAAAGACCAAGAACTTCATGTGAAAATCTTGAATGGTTGTCATGACAAGCCTGTTGCAGGACACCCAGGTACTGAGCAGACCTATGAATTGCTCAAGAAGTCCTATTATTGGCCTGGAATGAAGGCCTTCACCAAGGACTATGTATCCCATTGTGACAAGTGTGCTCGGGTGAAGGGTAGTAATAAACCCCCAGCAGGTGAATTGAACCCCTTAGAGATATTGAATGGTCCCTGGCAGGACATCTCTGCAGATTTCATCACAGATCTGCTGACATCTGATGGATATGATTCTATCCTAGTGGTAGTTGACCACTTCTCCAAGGAAGCAATATTCATCCCCACAATCAAGGCGATAACGGCCCTTGATATGACTAAGTTATTCATATGCCATGTTTGGAGCATTCATGGCCTTCCCCGATTGCTAGTCACTGATTGTGGACCTCAGTTTGCATCACAAGTGATGCAAGAAGTTTTACGCCAGCTTGACATCTGATTGAAGCTGTCCACTGCTCATCATCCCCAGACAGATGGCCAGACAGAGTGGATGAACCGTGATTTATTACAGTACCTCTGGATGTACTGTCACAAACATCAAGATGATTGGGCATCATGGCTTCCAATCACACAGTTCTCCCATAACTCAAAAGTCTTGAATTCTACTAAGAAAACCCCTTTTGAGGTTTCCTGAACCTTTGAGCCTAGATTTGGCATGTGTCCTGCATTATTGAAGGCACCTGCTGCTAGCAACTTAGTTGATCAGGTTACAGAAACCTTGGAAGCTACAAAAAAGAACCTTGCTGCTGCCACTGGTCAGATGAAAGTTCAGGTGGATAAGCATTGCTCGAAAGCCCCGGCTTACCAGCCTGGCAATCTGGTGTGGCTTGTCACAGATAACCTATGTTTGACACACCAGTCGAAGAAGTTGACAGAGAAATGGCTTGGACCTTTCCCTGTCCTTGACCTGATTGGCTGCAATGCTGTTAAACTACAACTTCTATGCTATCTGAAAATTCACTTGATGGTGAATATCAGTCACATAAAGCCCTACAAGGAACGCCTTGAGGGACAACCAGTATTTAAACCCAGACCAGTAGCTATTACTGAAGACTGTGACAAAGCCTACGAGGTGGACTTTATCATTGATTCTAGGATTCAATGACGCCAGTTGGAGTATTTTGTCCACTGGAAAGGATATGGTGATGATGACCGCACATGGGAACTGTTGGCTAACCTAAGCAATGCTAAGGATGTGATTCATGAGTTTCACATGCTCAACCCCCATGCAGTGTGCAATCTCACCACCGCCTTCTGCCAGCATGCTGGCCTATTTAATCCATACCTCTGAATCACCTGGAGTTCGATCCTTAGAGGGGGGATAGTGTAACAGGTTATAATTTTCACAATTAGCCTAACACTACAGATCAGCCTAGTGCCACTACCAAAGTCCTGTACTACAGGCAACCAAGGGACTTAGTTGTGAGCGAGTCTCACATGTTATCTTATCTTATCTCTTGTCCTCTATTTTATCTTCTCTTTCTTCTCTTTATGGTTATATTCAATCTCCAGATCTGATCTCTGGTTTATCCCAGGATCTGCCCAGGATCTCAGACCCTGTGTCTACACAGCCTTTCTTTAATTTCTGTGCTGTATATGGCTATGTTGCCTCACCTATTTAATCACCGTGCATACAGCCTTGAGGCTATGCACTTTTCTTCCATTTGATGCACAGCCCAGTGCTGTGCATTCATCTCCGTTTCACAGCCTTGATGGCTATGTCTCATCTACCCATATTTACCTACTGATCTTGGATCTACAGTACACATGTACAAATAGTAGTCAGTAGTATATAAGGGCGAAGTCCCCAGCCAGTGATCCTCAGTTTAAATCACTTGGAGTTTTCCCTCATTGGACCTCCCTCTGAGTGATACAAATATCCTCATCTCTTCTGATTGAAGTAGCAACCTGGTGCATCATACCTATGAAGCCTTTGAGGTTGTTTCAGGATATGGACTGAGCCATTTGGGAGAAAGCTTCCATGAGGCATAAGGAAGCATTAGCTTTGAGGAGAAGAGCCAAACATGTTGGCCCACTTGATAATCAGGGTTTGCTGACCATGACAAGTCAGCAGATAACTTCATCTTCACATGTGTTTCCTCAAGAGCAGAATGAACTTCTTTGTGGGAATGAGCCAGATCTCGACCAAACTGATGAGAAGTCACAGGGTTCTCAAAACCCATCTGAGGGGCATAGTCATGTGTCATGGCAAAAGGAATGGTGCCAGTAACCATAGTAAGAGTATTATTATGCTGGAACTGAAACAGAACTAAGAAAAAGACTCAAGTGTCCGAGGTGGAACTCTCAAGCAGGACACAATATGACATTGTGCAATGTTGTATGAGAAGAAGAGAGACACGTGGAATGGTTACCATGGGCAAGGGTAAGAAGATGGCACTAGTTATCCCACACTGAGCCTAAGATGTAGTCCTAGGTAATGCCCAAGTGAGCTAGACTGGGGGACAGTCGTAGCTACATCCAGGTATATATATTGGTGTCAAGACAATGACTAATGTACATGACTAATATATAGTGGGAATGGTTCGATAGATAAAGAAAGGTACACCAATAGCAGAATAGGCTCTTATCTATGATGTCATGGTCTAGACCAGTCACATGATCTGACATCATAGGAGTCTAGGTCTAGTCATGTGATCATGGGAAATGAAAGATAAGGGGAAGTCACATGACTTGATTGTGACAAAGGAAAGAGAAAGAAAAGTGTATACTATGAGTGTATGAGTAGTGTAGTTAGGTTAAATAAAACGAGTTCATAACAGGAACTGGGCCAGCTTGAGCCATTCAGCCCAGTCGGATTGCTTCTTGGTGACATAGAGGCAGAGATATTGTTTGAGATCTTGATTTACTCATTCAGTTTGCCCATCTGTGTAATGAGCCCAAGAAGGAACTCATTAAGGGCGAGGTGAATCTCTAACCCTAACCCCAAGTGCATGGCATTGGAGGGCCACCCGATGACGCGCTAACCACGATCTAGAAGAGAGTAGGCTGGGTATGATGTCCAGCAATGGTGTACGAAGTGAGAGGAACGAATGGATCAGTCTGTATGAGCATCTCTCACTGGAAGGGAAGCCTATAGCAGCGAAGGCTGCTCCCCCTTAGACCCAGGTGATGCACAGGTTGACAAGACTGGGGGGGAAACCCAGTCCGTCTCACCATGCTCTTATATAGCAGAGAGGCCAGCACACAGACCATGCTGTGCTGTACCCCTTATAGTAATAATACATGAGAGAGCGTGGTGACGTAAAGGGCTAGACTATGACATAATGGTCTAGACCCTATGACATCATAAGTAAGGTAATAGTCCGTAAGTACATATGGTCACATGACTAGGTCACATGCCAGAGACGGGAATGGGAATCACGTGACAGGATCGGGTGCAGACCGATCACGTGAGCTATAGTACAGGAAATATGACTAAGTCCAAAGTACGATGTGTAGTCCAGAATGTAGCGAAAGTAATGTACTAGCTAGGCTAACCCTAGACTAGGATAAAGTTAGGTTAAAAGGGAATGGTATCATAACAATCTGTTTGCAGGTGAAATGCCATAGACAATTTCTGCTGAATGAAACAAGCTCTACTCTACTAAGCCTATGTGGCAATGAGGTAAAACCCAATAGAACCAACTATGATGCTTGGCAATGTTTTATGATGAAGAAGAGGAAAAGAACACATGAACTGATGTCCACAGGTGAAGGCAAAGAGGAAGCTAGGTATTCCACACAGGCCTAGGATAGAATCCAGATAATGCCCAAGTGAACTAGACTGGGGAGCAGTCATAGTATCACCCAGGTATATATACAAGTGCCAAGACTATTACTAATACATGACTAATATATTGTGAAAGATAGTACAATAGATAAGTAAAGGTACAGCCAATGGCATAACGGGCTCTTATCTATGATGTCATGGGTCTAGACCAGTCACATGATCTGATGTCATAGAGTCCAGGCCCTGGTCATGTGATCATGAGAAAGGAAAGATAGGAGGAAAGTCACATGACCTAGTGTGACAAAATAAAGAGAAAAAAGTGTAGACTATGAGTGTATGAGTGAGAGGTTAGAAAAATTAAATACATATCATAACACTATCCCCTCCTTATGTCTTGACTTCCAGGCAAGAAAAGCAAGAGGATGAAGATTCAGTGAGGTTCTTATACAGCGAAAAGAGAGAGTGGAATTCCATCAAGGACATACCACAAACATGTTGGGAGCAGAGGTATGTTTGGCATGGAAATCCCAAATAGTGTCTTGTGTGTTACCCAAGTTGGTCTCAGGTTCCCATGTGCAATCTGTCTTGTCCAAACCTTTCCAGTGCATGAGATATTCCAATTTGCCATGTTTCAGTCATGAATTCATGATGAAGTCAATCTCATATTTGATGAGGTGATCCTCAGTGACAATGATAGGATCGGGTCTAATCACAGATTGACCATTGAGAGGAGAATTGTAAGGTTTGACCTGGGAGATATTTACCACTGAGTGTATCTTCATTGAGGCAGGCAAACACAGTTCCACTGCATTAGGGAATAGTCTTGTGATAGGGTAAGGGCCAAGTCACTTAAGCGACAGCTTGGGAGAGGGGAACAGGAGTGAGAGGTTCTTCGTTGATAGCCAGACCTGCTGACCAACTTGGTAATCAGGATGTTTGGACCAAGAGGATTTGGTCAAATGTTTCATGCATGTCTGTGTGGCTTCAAGCGCCACTTGAATTTCTTGATGGGAGTGGACAAGGTTGGATCTGAACTGGTGGGAAGAAACAGGGTTCTCAAAACCCATACAAGGGGCTTAATTCCTAGTGACAGCAAAAGGGATGGTGCCAGTGGCTGCTGTGAGGGAATTGTTGTGTTGAAATTGTGCCAATTTGAGCCATTCAGCCCACTCGTGTTGTTTCTTGGCAACATAGATTCGAAGATATTGTTCTAGGTCATGATTGATTCATTCAGTTTGACTGTCTGTTTGGAGGTGAATTGAGGGCCTCAATTGGAAACTACACTACTAGGGAGTCCATGTGTGCTCCATATGTGATCTCTAAATAATTGGGCAGTATCTAATGAAGAGAATGTTTTGGTACAAGGAATAAAAATGACTTCTTTGGAGAATCGATCAATGACTACCATTATAGCTGTAAACCCATTTGATTCAGGTAAGTCTGTAATAAAATCAACTGAGATATCCTGCCAGGGATGTTGTGCAGCTGGGAGTGGGATTATTTTACCAGCAGGGGGTTGATTTCCTGATTTGGAGATGGCACAGCCATGACATGAGTCAATGAACATGTTGACATCTTTTGAAATTCCAGGCCAGCTGTAATGTTGTTGGATTGAGGCAAGGGTGTGAGATCTTCTCAGGTGACCAGCAATTGGAGATTCGTGATATAATTTAAGAATTTCTGATATCAGATCAGGGGGGATGAAGACTTGTTTTTTGGCATTAACATAACAGCCAAGTGAGGAATTGAGATTGTAACCATAATGGTCACCATTGAACTCATAAGAGTATTCGATTATCTTATTGAAGATCTCAGGGGAGAGCATAGCCTGCTTAGCAAAGAGAGCTGGAGGTAGAACAGTGACATTTTTGTTTATGTCCTCAGTGGCTTCTCCATGGTCGGGACAGCAGGACAATGCATCTGCATGACCATTTGTTGATCCTGGTTTGTACAAGATTGAATAATTATATTCCATTAAGAATGTGTGCCAGCATGCTTGTTGAGGAGACAGATCTTGTGGCTTTTTCCAGAATTCTAGATTCCAGTGATTGGTCCATACTTCAAAGTGATCTCAATCAATGAGATGATGATGCCATTCTTTCAGGGCATGAATGATCGCAAGCAATTCTTTGTCATAGACTGGATAATTGCATTCCATGGAGTCAAATGAATGGGAAATGAAACTGGCCAGGTGCCAGTTTCCATCTTCGAGTTGATATGAGAGCACAGCTCCTGAGGCAATGTCTGATGTGTCGCATTCAATGTGAACTGGATGAGATGAATCGGGATATGTGAGAAGTGGCATGGAGGTGACTATTTCTTTGAGTTTGATGAAAGCTGCTTCACATTCTGCCATCCAGATGTATGGCATATCCTTTTTGGTTAAGTTATTAAGTGGTCTTGCCACATCTGTGAATCCTTGAATAAAACAACAGTAGTAGTTGGCCATTCCTAGGAATGATTGCAACTGTTTGAGGTTACAGGGTTGGGGCCATTCCATAATAGCTTTAACTTTTGGTTCCTGCATTTCTATCCCCTCTTTAGAAATGACCATACCAAGATTGTTACAATTTGTTTCCTTTTTACTTCTTTCATCTCACAGTCTAGCTCGCATTCCTAATGCTCACTACACTGCAGATCCCTTTGATTTCCCTTTCATCTCACAGTCCAGCTTGCAGTCCTGATGCTTGCTGCACTGCAGACCCTGTAGCTGTTCCTACACTTCGGTGTCTGAACCCCATGGACTACATTTCACCCATCACATGATTCTTTTACTCATGTGATTATTATCCTTTTCATAGCCATTCCCATGCCACCAAGTGCAGATCATGGACTATCATCTCTGATGACTCACCTCATGGTTCATCATCTTAGATTGCCTTTCTCCTTGTGTCCCACATGAGTTCCCTTTATGGAATTCCGGTGTTCCCTTTCCCTTTACCACCGGATATCCTAATATGGCCTATTCCCTTCTTTCCGTCTACCCTGGACCCATGGCTCTCCATTGTATTCCTACTATAGATCTCTCACCCTCAGACCCATGGTTGTCCATTGTATTTCTAGCATAGATCTCTCTGTCTCTCCTCTGGACTCTCTGTCAAGATATACCTTAGTATCTCTTTTATTCTTTTCTTCCTATTATGGATACTACTTTCCCACACTCGCCTTACTATATAAGACTCACATCTTTCTCATGGTATTCCTTATGCTAGTTCCTACCTGGTACTTAGGACATAGTACTACCATACTTGCCTAGTCCTGTTTCCATCTATTCCTCATGTCCCTACCTCCAATATCCCAATACTAGCTTTTCTCTCATCCCTGCACTGTGTGCATCTTTGTTGACCCTTAGTCTGGCACTGTGATCTTCACCATCCTTCGGGCATCCTTTTCCTGTCTTTCTTTGATCCTTGAACTCCTTCATAGAGTTCTGTACTATCATTAAGTCCTCTTCTTGTCAGCCTGTGGCTGATCATCATCATCACACTTCGTTCCCTCAAAGCCTCTCTCATCCCAACTCAATGTTGGCCTCCATTCTCGTCCCCTGCAGTGTTTCTCCTGCAGTTTCCTCACCCTCTGGCCTTCCTCATCAGCCTCCCACTCCTCCCTTGAACCCTCTCAGGTTCCTACACCTTCCAGCCTGTCCATCTATCAGGCTCCCCTTGTTCCTCCTCCTGATAGTCCTTTCCAGGATCCCCAACCTCTAGGAGTACTGTGCTCCTTACCATTGGGTGGAGCAACAGCTCCATACCTTCTGCCCAATCCCTCAGGGGCTTGGTCATAACAAAAGGAACTAGCATAGTTTGACAACACTTTCTAGCTGTCATACCCCACTCATTCCCATAGTCATTTGACATCTCCCATACCCTCCTTCGACCCCCTGGAGCCATGCTTGATGCTGGCTATTCCCTTTGCCCTTTCTGGGATTTTTCTTTCAGATTGCTTTGCGATTGTAGCTGAACATGCCTTCCACCAGTGTTTCGCTTCCTCCTGATTGGACAGATCTCAATAAATCTCGCTTCCGGCACTCTTCCATGATCTTCCGAAGCATTCTGCATTCCGAGGCTACCTTAGATCAACTCGGATCGCTCAGATCTTCACATCTAGACTTTCTCACCTGGACACCCACATTTCTCCATATCGTAGAATGGAATTCCTTTGATCCTTCAGAGCTAATCCTACTATAGCCCGAAGCCCTCTGGTGCTGTGCACCTTGTCAACAGACATTCCTTTCATTCAGCACTTTTGTGCACTAGAGTTGTATGATTCATTGTCATCTGTGACTACCCTTCATTCCACAGGACATGTGCAATCATGTAAAACTTGTCGAGACTAGCACTCACCCCATGCTATTCATACAGTCATCTTCTGTACAAATAAGGATAACATTGTTCTCCCCATAGTGCACTAGGGGCAGTTCTGTAGAACGATAGGCTACAGTGTACTTCACAAGGAGATGATACGTCCTCCCAGATTGGTCACTATATCCATCAACAAGTGTCCATTTAGGCTTGAACATTTATCAAGTCCGGCAATCGTCCTGCTCAACTTTGACTTCTACCCTTAGCGTAGTTCTGAGTCTTCACTGACGATTTGTCCCCAACAGTTTGTTGGTATTTGAGGCCACTTGGCCTGCCACCTCGTCCTCTTTGGTGGATCTCTTTGGGGGCTCTAGCCCAACTCTGTCATCCTGGATACTTCCCCAGGAATTCCTTTTGTCTTCAAGGGCTGTTCTACCCTAAGTCACCCCTTGCAACTCTTTGACTCTTGGACCATTTGCCCATTCCTCTTTGACCAACAGACCTTGTCTTGATTTCACCCTCGTCCTCAGCAGGATGTTAAAAGGCTAGGTTCAGCATTCTACCTGGACATGTCCATACCACTCACGATGTTAAACTGTGCTGCTCTCCAATCGGGTTTAGGAGTTGAAACTGTATCCCTGGTTGTCCTCAGCACGACAATAAACTGTCAGTTCCTCAGCAAGAAGTAAAACTGCTTTCACTCGATTAGTCTGGAGATCACTGGTGAGGCTGACCCCTCGCCATGGCCAGTAGTCTTGTGACATTCCCTGTTCTCGTCATTGAGGACTTGTCATTCAGGAAGCCTAGTTGGCTTACCTCCGACCCTTCGATCCCAGGGTATTCTTTGCCCACATACCTTGACTCCCTGTTCTAGGGAAATTTCTTGGGAAATAATCCCCATTCTAGCCAACTATCTTGTCAACTCACGTGACCTCAGACTAGCCCTGACCAATGTCTGTGATGAGTGGATGTATAGGAAAATCCTCTGATGTGCTTTGCATGATAGGTTCCACAACTCAATGGCAAACATTACCTAGTGATCAAGACCTTGAACACTGACCTCAAAACCTGCGACACAACCTTCACCATTAATTTGAAAGTCCACCTTCACTATTCACTCAGTAGTCAACATCAACATCAAGTTGAAAGTCACCCTTCACCATTAAATTGGAAGTCCACCTTCACTGTTAACTTGGTAGCCCACCCTCACCATTCAATTGGAAGTTTCTGGCTTATTGCCCATCTTTCACTGTTAAATCAGTAGTACATGGTCTTTGACCACCTTTGAATCTGAGGAGAGTAGCTCACACCATCTCCAACACTGGTATTCTTGCAGCATTCTCTGACTCTTGGTGCTTACAATCGATGGATTCTTCACCTCTGTATTGTAGTTTGGTTTCTCGTCATTGAGGCTTAACCATGATCAGTCACCACCCCTGCTTCTCTACCAGCTGCACTTGACCCTTCTAGACTTCCATTTGGTCAGATCTTGTCATCCAGCCCACTGGATCTTAGCAATGTTTGGCTGCTGTTTGCTCCCCAAACATCAGAAAGTCCTCGACTTTGCCACACTAGGAATGTGCGCTCTCTGCACTGTGATTAGGTCAATCTACAGATTAAAAGGTACTGGTGAATCAACCATCACTGGATCCTTGCAACACCTGGAAATGTTGTATTTTCACCATCGGAAACCCCCTGGATTTGCCATGCAAGGAATTGGTAGTTTCTACCTTGGTTTGCCCCATGCCTACTGGACCAGACTGATGCCTTTATTTGGATGTCTGGGGTTCATCCCCTTAGAAAGGGGGTACATTTTAGGTTTCTGCATTCTTTTTCACTGATGCAAGACCCACTGGACCAGTTCTACCAGATGCCTGATGGACTTTGTTCCATTTTCCAGACCCACAAGCCTGGCACTGCCAGATACAAGATGGACTTTGTTCCATTCCTATGACCTGATGGGCATTGTCCTGACTCCTGATGCGCTTTTGATGCAACCTTGACACTCCCTAACTGGGACCCTCTGGAATTCCCTGATGGAACTCCGCAACTCCTGATTTAGAGTTTACCCTGACAGGCACTCCACTTTCCTGATCCTACGTGACTCTGTATGGAACCCCACCTGTGGAACCACAGTCTGAGCCCTTTACCCTCAGAACTCCATGTCCTATTAAGGACAATCTAGATCTAGACAGAAGGTATAAAGTCCTCTTGTATCATGGACTTGATGAGTGCAACCATGCCTTGTTCCCCTCAACACCTTGTACCCCAGGTTCCTCCCCTCTCATCTGAGGAACGACAATGCTGCATTTGTGAAAGGCTATGCTTCCAATGCAGGTTACCTGGACACCCCGCAAACCAGTGTACAATGTTCCCACCTAGGACGAACGTCTACCCAGACAGGACTTTTCAAGAGTCCACCCCTCAGCCATGATGAAGAACTAGACGTGCTAGGGTACAACCTAGCACTACCCAGGAGTACTTTAGAGTTCCAACTTCATTGCACTCTGACCCCATCACTGTGTATCAGGAGATCCGGCAAACTTTGGAGTATGTTCACCAGATGTTGTTACCACATCTCCTCCCCGCTATTGTAACGAGCCCAAGGAGGAACTCATTAAGGGCGAGGCGAACCTCTAACCCTAACCCCAAGCGCTCGGCATTGGAGGGCCACCCGATGATGCACTAACCACAATCTAAGAGGAAGGCCAGGTGTGACGTCTGGCAATGGTGTACGATGAAGGATAAGGAATGGATTAGTCTAGTATGAGCCTCAGCACTGGAGGGGAAGCATAGAGCAGCTGAGGCCGCTCCCCCTTAAGCCCAGGTAATGCACAGGTTGACAAGACTGGGGGGAAACCCAGTCCG
>JBBPJV010001016.1:0-12176 GCA_038088915.1 Sutorius aff. eximius
GGAATGTAGTGGATCAGCCGGTGAAAGAATATGCAATGCGGTTGGAGGGGAAAAAAAGGAAAGTAGTCCGACGTATACGCAAGGAAAGGGATGTGATCATTCAATAGCACAATAGAGAAGGAATACGCTTCGTCCAGCCAATCTTCGAAATCACCGTTGGCATCCGGCAGGTCCTTATTGGCCGGCGGCCTTCAGGATAGCCCATCTGGGCCAGCATGACAATCGGCCGGGACATGAACAAGATGGAATTGAAAAAGAAGAATACTGGCAATCCATCGGTTTATGGTCACATTGGGCTGAAGATCTGGGTTGTTGATCATACCCTTCACGTACTTGGCATCCATTTCCACTGTAAAATTAGCAATCCCAAAGATAAACACCCAAACAGCGCGAAGAGTGCGAAAGAGTCCATACAGCTCCAGCTTCGCCTGTGAATAGTGGCTCTCGACTTCGGAAATGGAAATCAATCTGAACTGGTTTGGATAGCGCCTGCCATCCTCACCAGCTTGGGAGAGGATATACACAACTGCAACTATAGATGTATCGACCGCTAGGACGATCTCCCGGCCACTCGTGTAGTCCAAGCACCAGAGCGTGGGGGACTTTATGATTTCGTCCTTAAGACATTCCATGGCCGAGCGATGAGCATCAGTCCATTTGAACAGAACACCCTTCCAGGTAAGATTGATGAGCGGCCGGGCTATTTTTGTGAAGTCTCGGATGAAAATACGCACCACTCCACAGGTACCAAGGAACCTGCAAACTTGGGTAAGATTTCCACATTCTGGCCAGTCCCGGATCTTTTGTATCCAGTCTTCATGAGGGACCCAGCCATCCAGCGTGCACTTGTGCCCGACGATGGTTGTGTCTGGGGCAGCAAGCATGAACTTCTTTGCCAAAACCATTATACCGAGTGTCCTGAAATGATAGAGGATATGGTTAACAACTGTCAGATGCTCCCAGATGAACCTTCGGATTTCTGGGTTGCCTGGGATGGTCTCGTAGGTGCCATCGACATCCTGATACTGGGTCTCCACTGTCTTCACTGGGATGTTGTCAATGAATGGGGTAGTATAATGTGATATCTTGTCTTGGAGGACAAAACACATGTCAGCTTGGTAAATCTGTACCACGTTAGTATACCCCATCGGCACAGTAGTCAATCGATGAGGGCCAAGCGGCGTGTTGAAGGTAGTAAGATCCCAAGACTCTGGATGGAGGGGATGTTGGTCATATCCTGCAAACAAATCCATCATTTCATAAACCGCATACCCACCAAACGATTCTGCAAGGTGCTCGACAAGCGGAGGTACTGAGGCATCTCGGATAGTGACTGCATTGAGGGGTTGCAAGTCATGGACAAGCTGAAGGCTCTTTCCATCTTTCTTGAGAATACAAAACCACCAGGACGGGTAGGATGCGGTTGACGGTTCATAGACCCCAGAAGCGATCTGGTCTTTGACAATTTGAAGGGCCTGGTTGTAGATGGCCAGCAGAATAGGAATGTTCTGGAGCACCCAAGGGATATGTGGCATGGTCAGGATCTTCACTGGGGGGAAGTAGCGTTCATCAAACCGGCCTCGTTCTGTCGGGATCCAGGCAAATGCCATTTCGTGGGTCCAGACAAGCCACTGAATGAGTTTCAGTTCCTCCAGCCACAGCCAATTGGACAAATCAAGGTCCAAGGTGTCAAACCACTCCTGGGTAAACTGGGTGCTTGGCATGAAGTCAGGGGGAATAGTCGGAAGTTCTGGTATATCAGCTAGTGGGTTGTCCGGTAGGCACCGGGTCACTTGATAATCCTTCGTCAGAGGTGTCGAGACTGCCCAGACCTTTTTGGCTACTGGCTTGTAGGCCAATGCATGGAAGGTGGTATCAAAAGAAAGCATAGAAAGTAAGGCTGAAATAGAGTCTGGATTAAGCTCAGATTGAGTAGAGGAAAGATAAGAGTATGAAGGAGATGGATAAAAATGTTGTTCATGTCCGGGGAGAGTGAAAAGGATACAGTACATCAAAAGGGAGTTGGGGGTGTAATGCATATGACATGGAGAATAGTTCGGAATAGGGGCAGATTGGACTACAGGCTCTCTCCAGCATTTTGGCAGATCATCAACACCTAAAAATCCATTTCCACAATGCTCTGGTGGTTAGCGCAGCTCAAACCATGGCAGCATCGGGGACAGCCTTTAGTCCATGGCCGGGTCAGCAGCCAGTATTCTTTCCCAGAATTCGGGTCCCTGAGAGTGATCATCTGTCCACCATCCGGGAAATCATCAGTAGTCGCACTCATGAGACAATAAAAGGGTCGCCCCAGCAGAAGATCAAAATTGGCTTGGGACAGGACTTGAACCTGCAAGCGCACTTCGCCAGGGCCAAAGTCGAGCACAAGGTCTTCTATAACCCCTAGCATGCTGTTGGTATTTGTGTTTGCTGACAACATTGTCATGATGTGGTCTGATCAGATGGGCAAGCCGAGAGACTCCCATACCTGCTTTAGCATAGCAATGATTTCAGATCTGGAATCTAAGACACAGTTTAACTCTTTCTCGGCCAGTCCTACCCACACTTTGATAGAGCAGAGGGGCAGGCTATGATGTACCACAATCAGGCCATCCTCATTTCAGATGACCCAACTACCAAATTCGCATTCCACCTGGCTGGGATCATGACCTGACAGTTCATTGACCTGTACAATGTTACGACTGTTCCGGGTAGGACCAGGCGTAGCTCTTGATGTTCACCAACAACCACTAGGGTCTAGGGTTGGACTGATGGATGATGGGGACGAAGATGGAAGAGCTGCTCAAGGTGTAGCAGCAAGACATGTATAACGGAGTAATGACCACTTAACAGCGGATCGAAGACTGATAACGACAAGGTACGAAGGAGGTGTGGAGAACACCGACGAAGAGTGGACTAAGTCCATACAAGAGTGGGACGTAATGCCCAAAGAACTACCCCCTTTGTAGAAGGAAGGTGGAGGTCTGAGTGAGCTAGTCTCAGAGAGTCACACTAGGCAGAGCCTAAGTGAAATACGAGTGGTGATTGAAGATGGTGATGGTACAAGAGAGAACTAGCGTGAGGAAATAACTACGAAGGTTACAGGTTTATATAGTAAAAGGCCCTGGGAAGGAGTTACCCGACTGGGTAAGTATTATGTAACCAAGAGTTGTGGGCGAAGAAGGAAATGAGACCTAAGTACTTGGTAAGTACGCCGCCGGCAAGTGATATAATGGAGAGTGGAGTGGAAAGGTGGCAGCGGGAGGAAAGAAAGAGAAACTAGTAGTACAAGGAGGAATAGAGAAATCGTAACATACAACATTAGCTGACAAGGTGGATGATGATACCTGTTTAACTGTAGTCATGTCCTGAAACTGCTTCTGGAGGTCCAGGCTAACTGCAATAAGGTCCTTCAGAGGCACCAGAATGGAGGTTCCCAAGACATTTTCAAGTACCTGCTTTGGTGCGGTCTTGTCTTCCAATGGAAACAAGTAACTATATTGAGATGTGGAAGAAGAGAAATGGGGATCCTGGTTAGCATTTGGTGGTTTCGGGAAGTTACTACTGGATGGCATTGCTGGCCTGACCGGTTTGATAGCAGCTGCTTTGATTGTGTGTGGCCCTACTGGCCGGGTGGCCGGTGAGGGCATTGGTGGCCTACTGGATGGTCTGGGCACCAACACCTTTGCATGCTGGATTTCGGGCAAATCTATCTCCTCATTGACTGAAGTGGCATGAGGATCCAATCTCAAGGGCTTCAGTGGCACTGCCACACCATCAAACCAGACTCGTTTGCCTTTATTGCCTGCACTGCATTCAGCTTGAAAGGTGGCCCAGGCCTGAGCTAAAAAGGGTTGGAATTCTGATTCATCCATGTCACATGAGGTGGATACTTGTGTGGCCATCATAAATGCCATAGGGTCTATGTCTAACACAGCATCCCCTTCCAGACATGACAAGGATAGAATACCTGCTGTCATGTGAGGTGGTATGTCCCTAATGTGATTAGTGGACAGTGAAGGTATGGAGGCAAACGATGCAGTAACTGTGGCCTTTTCGACCTCAACCTTGTCCACACAGTCACAGATGCAGGTGGTTCTGGGAATATGGGGGATCTGGCTACCATCTGGGAAGTAAAGGTGACCATCCAGACCTCTGACAATCTGACCAGAGCTGATGTATTCCTGGCATCTAATGCAGGACCAGGTGAAGTGCCTGACCTCATCACAAAACGCGCATGTCTTGCTGGCCATAGCACCTTGCTGTCCACTAATGATGAACTCTTGCTTAACAACTGGCATTTGAGGGAGTGTGGGGGTCAGAGCTGTCTGAATGACAGGATGGAAGGAGCAATAGGTCGATGCTGCTGCTGGCACAGTGTTATGTTTTGCCCCTTTTCTCTCCAACCCTGCCCCAAGTCTAGCCCAACTCCTTCATTGTCCTATTCTTGCTGGTCAGTCTGGTCTGTTCCAACCCCACCTCAAGTCTAGCCCAATCCTGTTGTTGTCCTATTCTTCATTTGGTTGGTCCTGTCTGTCCTTCTTGTGCTGACTCGTTCCTGTTACTCTTAGCCCTTATTTTCTCTCATCAGCACCCTTGTTCTCCTTCCCAAGTATACCTTCATCACTACCTACTCCATTCCCTGTATACTTGTTTTACCTATCTATCTTGAGAGACCCTACAGTGCTACTCTCGTTACTATAGTGTATCCACTATCGTAGCTACTACCTTATCGCTCCTATAGCAGGTAGTACCTGAGCCTTGTAGAACTAGTCCACATAGCTACTAGTTCTCTCTTGTACTTTATCACCTAACCAGAATACCACACTCATAACTCCACAAGTCCATCTGTGCATAGTCCAGCGGAATTCCCTCAATCCCTCAGTCTTCCGTCTGTGCATAGTCCAGTGGAATCCCCAGTCTTCCATCTGTGCATAGTCCAGCGGAACCCATTGATTCCTCCAAGCACTCGAGCATGTATAGATGGTCACGACCTACTCCAGACTGGACTAGGCGTAACACACAGCTACTGGAATGGATCCAGCTCCATGAGCAGGAGCTAGGGCCGGTGCTCAAAAGGCTGAGCCGGTAAGGAGGAATTTGGCAGCAGAAATGATGTCGGCAATGGGATATGGGTTTTCCGGGTGAATATCCAGTTTGATGATGGAGAGCCAGTGACAGATGCAGTCCTTGATATCTGAGGGAAAGCCAGACAAGAAGAAGAAGTCTCTCTCAGTATCTGAGAGTTTTCTGGTGGTGATAAGGAGGGAAGCTGTTATGATTTGTTTCCTTTTTTACTTCCTTTGTCTCACAGTCTAGCTCGCATTCCTAATGCTCGCTACCCTGTAGACCCCTTTGACTTCTCCTTCATCTCACAGTCTAGCTCACACTCCTGTGCTCACTATACTGCAGACTCTGTAGCCATTCCCACACTTCAGTGTCTAAACCCCATGGACTATATTTTACTCATCATGTGATTCTTCTACTCACGTGATTATTATCCTTTTCATAGCCATTCCCATGCCACCAAGCGCAGATCATGGACTACTGGCTCTGATGACTCACCTCATGGTTCATCATCTTAGATTGCCCTTCTCCTCATGGTCTACATGAGTCCCCTTTACAGAATCCCGGTGTTCCCTTTCCCTTTACCACCAGATATCCTAATATGGCCTATTCCTTTCATTTCCGTCTACCCTGGACCCACAGCTCTCCATTGTATTCCTACTATAGATCTCTCGCCCTTGGACCCACGGTTGCCCATTGTATTCTTAGCATAGATCTCTCCGTCTCTCCTCTCAGCTCTCCGCTGAGATATACCTTAGTATCTAATTTATTCTTTCCTTCCTATTATGGATACTACTTTCCCGTGCTCACCTTACTATATAAGACTCGCGCTTTCCTTGTAGTATTCCTTATGCTAGTTCCTACCCGGTACATAGGACATAGTACTCCCATACTTGCCTAGTCCCGTCTCCATCTATCCCTCATGTCCTTACTCCCGATACTCCAATACTAGCTTTTCTCTCATTGCTGCACTGTGTGCATCTTCATCGACCCTCAGTCTGGTACTGTGACCACCACTATCCTTAGGGCCTCTCTTCATTGTCTCTCCTTGACCCTTGGACTCCATCCCTGAGTCCTTCACTATCATTCAGTCCTTCGTTCATCAGTCTGAGACTGATCATTCTCGTCCTACATTGATTCTTTGATGTCTTCCTCATTCCAACTTGACATTGGCCTTCATCCTCACCCCTGCAGCATTCCTCCTGCAGTTTCCTTGTCCTCTGGCCTTCCTCTTTGGCCCCCCGATCCTCCCTTGAACCCTCTTGGGTTCCTATGCCTTCCAGCCTGTCTGTCTATCAGGTTAACATCGTTTCCCCTCCTGGTAGTCCTTTTCAGGATCTCTGACCTCTAGGAGTACTGTGCTCCTTGCCACCGGGTGGAGCAACAGCTCCATACCTTCCGCCCAATCCCTCAGGGGCTTGGTCATAACAAAAGGAACTAGTGTAGTTTGACGACACTCTCTAGCTGTCGTACCCCACTCCTTTCCCCAGTCATCCGACATCTTCCATGCACTCCTTTCGACTTCCCTGGAGCCATGCTTGATGCTGGCTAGTCCCCTTCGCCCTTTCCTGGATTTTTCTTTCAGATCACATAGCAATTACAGCCGAACACACCTTCCCCTGGCAATCCTATCATCCTGATCAGACGGATCTCAATAGATCTCGCTTCCGGCACTCTCCCACAGTCTTCCGAAGTATTCCACACTCTGAGATTATCTTAGATCAACTCGGATTGCTCAGATCTTCACGTCTAGACTCCCTTCCCCGGACATGCATTTCTCCATATCATAAAATGGAATTCCATTGATCCTTTGGAGCTAATCCTACTATAGCCCGAAGCTCTCCAGTGCTGTGCATCCTGTCAACAGTCATTCCTTCCACTCGGCACTTCATGTGCACTGAAGTCGTATGATTCATTATCATCTGCTGTAATGAGCCCAAGGAGAAACTCATTAAGGGCGAGGCAAACCTCTAACCTTAACCCCAAGTGCATGGCATTGGAGGGCCACCCGATGACGCGCTAACCACGATCTAGTAGAGAGGAGGCCAGGTATGACGTCTGGCAACGGTGTACGATGATAAGGATAAAGAATGGAACAGTCTGTATGAGCCATTACACTGGAGGGGAAGCATAGAGCAGCTGATGGCTGCTCCCCCTTAGACCCAGGCTATGCACAGGTTGACAAGACTGGGGGGAAATCCAGTCCGCCTCACCATGCTCTTATATAGCATAGAGGCCAGCACACAGACCATGCTGTGCTGTACCCCTTATAGTAATAGTATATGAGAGAGTGTGGTGACGTAGAGGGCTAGACTATGACATAATGGTCTAGACCCTATGACATCATAAGTATGGTAAGAGTCTGTAAGTACGTATGGTCACATGACTAGGTCACATGCCAGGGATGGGAATGGGAATCACATGACAGGATTGGGTGCAGACCAATCACGTGAGCTATGGTACAGGAAATACGACTAAGTCCAAAGTACAATGTAGAGTCCAAAGTATAATGAAAGTGTAGTACTAGCTAGGCTAATCCTAGACTAGGATAAAGTTAGATTAAAGAGGACAGTATCATAACATCTGCAACTATTCTTTGTTTTACAGGACATGTGCAATCATGTAAAACTTGTTGAGACTAGCACTCGCCCCATGCTATTCATATGGTCGTCCACCGTACAAATAAGGATAACGTTGTTCTCCCCATAGTGCACAAGGGGTGGTTCTGTAGAACAATAGGCTACAGCATACTTCGTGAGGAGATGATATGTCCTCCTGGGTAGGTCACTATACCCGTCAACAAGTGTCCATTTAGGCTTGAACGTTTATCAAGTCCAGCAATCATCCCACTCAACTTTGACTTCTACCCATAGAGTAGTTCTAAGTCCCCACTGACGATTTGTCCCCAGCTGTCTGCTGGTACCCAAGGCCATTTGGCCTACTTTAGACCACCCTGTCCTCTCTGGTGGATTTCTCTGGGGCTTTAGCCCAACTCTGACTGCCTGGATATTCCCCCAGGAATTCCTTTCGTCTTCCAAGGCTGTTCCACCCCAAGTCACTCATTGCAACACTTCGACTCCTATGGGCTCCCTGCCCAAACCACTTTCCTTGAACTCTGTGACCTCAACAAATGTCATCTGATCTCTGTAATGGACCCATCAGATCTCTTGTCCTCTCCAGGGCTGTCACCCTCGCCCTCTCAGGTGCTCTATCACCCTGTCCTCAACTCCTGGGCTGGCTGCCCATCCCCTTCAACCAGCGGACCTCTTCTAGGTTTCGCTTTTGTGCCCTAAGCATGGCATTAAAAGGCTAGGTCCAACGTTCCACCTGGACATGTCCTTGGTACGACATAAAACTGCCTGTATGTCCTCAGTAGGATGGTAAACTGCTTGATCGTCCATACTGCTCATGACATTAAACTGTGCTGCTCTCCAATCGGGTTTAGGAGTTGAAACTGTACCCTGATCGCCCCTGATTAGTCTGGAGATCACTGGTGAGGCCGATCCCTTGCCATGGCCAGTAGTCTTGTGGTATTTCCATCCTCCTGTCTGAGGACTTGCCATTCAGGAAGCCTAGTTGGCTCACCTATGACACTTCGACCTCAGGGCACTTCCTGCCCTTGAACTATGACATCCAACAAAAGGAACTTTGATTTCCTAGGACGACTTTAGGGAGTTAATCCCATTCTAGCTGACTATCTTGTCGGATTATCTGATCTTGACTAAACCTTGACCTGACCCAGTCTTGATCTTCACTGTTAACTCAGTAGACCTTTTCTGATCTATGCTATCTAACGCCTCTAGACAGAACCTCACTGTTAAATCGGAAGTCCACCGTTCCACGCCACTTGATGCCTCTGGAACTCAACATCAACTTCAAGTTGAAAGTCACCCTCACCATTCAGTTGGAAGTATATGGCTTATTGCCCACTTTTCACCATTAAATCAGTAGTATTTGGTCTTTGACCACCTTGAACCTGAGGAGCTCAGCTCCAACACCGATATTATTGCAGCATTCTCTGACTCTTGGTGCTTACAATCGATGGATTCTTCACCTCTATATTGTAGTTCGGTTTCTCATCATCAAGGCTTAACCACAATCAGTCACCCCCTCCACTTCTCTACCCTGCTGCACTTGACCCCACCAGACTTCCTTTGGTCAGATCTCGTTGTCCAGCCCGCTGGATCTTAGCAATACCCATAGGTATCGGAAAGTCCCTGACTTTGCCATGCTAGGAATGCACGCCCTCTGCACTGCGATTTGATCAACCACCGGATTAAAAGGTACTGGCTGAACCAACTGTCACTGGATCCTGGCAATGCTGGAAATATTGTGTTTTCACCATCAGAAATCCCTTGGATTTGTCACATGCAGGAATTAGTAGCAAATTGGTAGTTTCTACTATTGGTTCAACCTCACGCCTACTAGACTGGACCAACGCCTTATTGGATGTCTGGAGTTCATCCCCTTAGAAAGGGGGGTACATTTTGGGTTTCTGTGCTCTTTTTCGCAGATTCTTGGCTCACTTGGCCAGCTTTGCTGGATATCTGACAGACTTTGTTCCATTTTCAAGACCTACTGGAGTGGACAAAGAACATAAGTTTCTTTCCACAGATTCTAGAACCACCAGACGGGCATTGTCCCAACTCCTTGACACTCCCTAATTGGGACTCTCCGGAATTCCCTGACGGAACTCTGCATCTTGATCCAGAAGCTCCTGATTTAGAGCTTACTCCAACAGGAACTCCGCTTTCCTGATCCTATGCGACTCTGTAGGAAACCCCACCTACAGAACACCGAATCTGAGCCCTCTACCCTTGGAACTCCATGTCCTATTAAGGACAAATCTAGATCTAGACAGAAGGTATAAAGACCTCCTGTATCATGGATTTGACGAGTACAATCATGCCTTGTTCCCCTCAACACTTCGGACCCCAGGTTCTTCCCCTCTCATCTGAGGAACGACAACACTGCATTTGTGAAAGGCTATGCTTCCGATGCAGGTTACCTGGACACCCCACGAACCAGTGTACGGCATTCCCACCTAGGACGACTGTTTATCCAGACAGGACCTTTCAAGAGTCCTCCCCTTCACCATGACAAAGAACTGGACGTGCTAGGAATCAAGCCAGCACTACTCAGGAGTACTTTAGAGCTCCGACTTCATTGCACTCTGACCCCATTGCTGTGTATCAAGAAATCCAGCAATCTTTGGAGTACGTTCACCAGATGCTGCTACCACATCTCCTTCCCACAATCATATGGGAACATGGTGACCTTCACCCCGCTGACCTCAGCGTGGACCCTAGGGACTTAATTCATACATCTCCGCCATACTCATCCACTGAGGAGCTCATCTGCAACACCATCACCTTGACCCTCAACTCGCCCCCCAGTATCTGTTTATCCCCACAGGTATTCATGAGTACAGCAGCCTGTACTCCAGTCCACAGCCCTTGCATACTGGACTGTCCCGGTCGCAAATCCTCTCTATTTGCTATCCATGCTACTCCCGGGCATCCTCTTCTTCCTCCCTTCTCTCCAACCAAGAAGTACTTGGCTAATAGCACAGCCAACTCCGAGTTCATCGTCCCTGAACTCTCCATCATCCCCACTATAGACTTCCTATTGGCAGAACAAAACTCCGACCAGAGATGCGCTTAGATGCGATTTCCTCTCTCTATCTCCTCCTTTAGTTTATACTTCCACCAATTCATCATTGTACCACCCACAATATGCACCACCATTTGGACCCGGAAGTTGATCCACCACTGAGCATATCCATCCTCTTCTTGCTCATGTGCCCATCACTCATCCACCAATTGACACCTTCGACCCCACTACTCAGACCCTGCTGTTCCCACCATTACTCTCAGCATTCCCTTGTAGGCCGTCATCCATCCTCTCTGTCCTCTGGTCAGGCATTGGTTTGTCCTTGGTCTTCACATGGTAGCTCAGAATGTAGAAAGGGGGTAATGTTACGATTTGTTTCCTTTTTTACTTCCTTTGTCTCACAGTCTAACTCGCATTCCTAATGCTCGCTACCCTGTAGATCCCTTTGACTTCTCCTTCATCTCACAGTCTAGCTCGCACTCCTGTGCTCACTATACTGCAGACTCTGTAGCCATTCCCACACTTCAGTGTCTGAATCCCATGGACTACATTTTACTCATCATGTGATTCTTCTACTCATGTGATTATTATCCTTTTCATAGCCATTCCCACGCCACCAAGCACAGATCATGGACTACTGGCTCTGATGACTCACCTCATGGTTCATCATCTTAGATTGCCCTTCTCCTCATGGTCTACACGAGTCCCCTTTATGGAATCCAGGTGTTTCCTTTCCCTTTACCACCGGATATCCTAATATGGCCTATTCCTTTCATTTCTGTCTACCCTGGACCCACAGCTCTCCATTGTATTCCTACTATAGATCTCTCGCCCTTGGATCCATGGTTACCCATTGTATTCTTAGCATAGATCTCTCCATCTCTCCTCTCGGCTCTCCGCTGAGATATACCTTAGTATCTCGTTTATTCTTTCCTTCCTATTATGGATACTACTTTCCCATGCTCACCTTACTATATAAGACTCGTGCTTTCCTTGTAGTATTCCTTATGCTAGTTCCTACCCGGTACATAGGACATAGTACTCCCGTACTTGCCTAGTCCCATCTCCGTCTATCCCTCATGTCCTTACTCCCAATACTCCAATACTAGCTTTTCTCTCATTGCTGCACTGTGTGCATCTTCATTGACCCTCAGTCTGGTACTGCGACCACCACTATCCTTAGGGCCTCTCTTCATTATCTCTCCTTGACCCTTGGACTCCATCCCTGAGTCTGTTACAAAATGCTTCCTCATTAGCTTAATTTTTCGTACACTTTTTACTTATTACCTTCGGACTGTACACTTTACTACACTATTTACTGTACTATAGATCACATGATTGGTTGGTCACTTGACCTGTCATGTGATTTGCATCTTTTCCGGTCATGTGACCTCCTAGGATCACATGATACTCCCTTTGGACATCACATATTTAGTCATATCACAGACACTATCTATTTAAGTAATTATTCATGTACAGGCTTGGCACAGCTTGGT
>JBBPJV010001017.1:0-12167 GCA_038088915.1 Sutorius aff. eximius
ATAACCTCGGGCAAGTGTTGGCATGTCGCCTCGCCCTGCACGAGTATTTTCTAAATAACGGGGGTCTCCTCAGTAACACTGAAAATCAGCACTTCTTGCATTCGGCTCGGCTCTATTAACATACCCGTCATCTGTCCAAAGGCACTAATGGATGATTATGGTTTGACGATGAATCAGTAGACTCTGATGCGTCTCGGAGACAAGATTTACCTTCCACTCAACTTCTCTATTGGTTCAACTCTGTGAGACGTATTCTGTCAACCAATTGGACTAACAATTCGCTGAAGAACATTTCCTGGACGACCCGGATTTTCCGATCCAAGTAGTCTAAGTTCGGGTCATGATGAACTAAACGGATTGAATGATATGTGTTCGGATGGCTGACACGTTATAGCTATGCTGATAGCGAGTGGCACTCCGCTTAAACACCAGTGTAGTCTGTCGGCGCGTGGAAGGGGTTTTCTGTGCCGATGCCATTGATATCCTCGACGCTGCTCTAGATGACTCGCCATGGCTGACGGCAACGGCTATGATTATTTATACAAGGTGGGTCCGGTGCTTGTCCACACATAGCCAAAGCCCTTACAGCGCTACGCCATCAGGTCGTCATAATTGGTGATTCCGGTGTAGGTAAGTCATACGTCGCTCCGAAAAAGGACCTCCCTGGGACCGCTCCCTCTGACCTCGGTCCTCTTTTTCATTTAAGAAATCGTACGCATGTTTGGGTCTTGCGTGATGAAAACGTCCGACTACCACGCCTAGTGATCTCGCGATTCACTTGGGACGGAGTCTAGCTGGATTCGGAATCAACGATCGGGATCGAGTTCGCGGTTCACTTCATCACCATCGGTGATAAGATTATCAAGGCACAGATCTAGGATACCGCAGGGCTGGAACGGTGCCGGGCGATCACTTCAGCGTGAGTTCTATGCTCATACACATACCCTTGACCCGTTCGCCGTTCTGAGCTCATGGATGGACAGATACTACCATGGTGCGCCATTGATGTACGGTATATCGAGGCATGCCATGTACGCTAACGTGACACGGTGGTTGAAGGAACTGCGGGCCCATACCGACTCGAACATCGCGATCGTGTTTGTGGATAACAAGAGTGACCTCAAGCATCTAAGGGTGGTCCCTACGGAAGAGGTGAAGAGATTTGCAAGCCAGTACAGCATCGGACGATATCGTGGATCGTTTGACTCGTTGATGTGCAGGCGAAAACAAACTATCCTTCATTGTGACTTCCGCGCTAGACGCCTCGAATGTTGACTTGGCGTTCCGAGTTATCTTCACTGATCAGCGTACCATGGGTATCATCGCAATGGATCATCGACCTTGTCGGTAGATATCCACTGGAACGTGTCGGACAGGGTGTTGGATTTATCGGCAGACACGATCAAAACGCTGACTGGCAACACGATCTCCCCTGCTATTCGTTCCTCTGCACCCATGGTTCAACCAAAACGCATCCGCCAAATACTCAAGGTGCAGTCGGTCTATCGATCCTCCTATTCCTCAATAACTTGATAAGTCACCCTGTCACCCTTCACGCTCCGCCTACCCGGTCAACTCCAGCTCGAACGCGCAGAGGAACACAAAGCCCTTCACGCAGCCGCCTGGCCCACCGTCCTCGCCACCCTCGCCCGACACAATATCGCTGACTACTCGATCCACCACTGCCCACCCTCTCCAGCTCCCCATCGCCGTGTACAAGTACACCAGGCGTGGTTATGATGGGGACATGGCGGCCATCAGCGGATGAAGAGACGTGTTGGTGGCGGAGCCTGACGGACGGGATGCAGGAGAGCTTGAATGTGGATGCGACGAGGAGCGGGGGAGAGGTACCGTGATGGACGGTGAGTGTGCGAGGCGCGCGTCGGCGGAGTGCTGATAGGCATTGGTCATTAGGATCTAGAGGAAGTGTTTAGATTCGAAGGCGGTTCGTCCGCTTGGCCTGTCAGCGTTCAAGACTCGGATTAATCCGTAAGCCTACGCAATGGATTTATTGGTAGTACCACGCTTTTGGACCCCAGGAAAGGAAAATCAATTCAAAGAGACGCTCGTTAGTTCATGCAGAAGACAAACATTGGGGCGTTCTGGCTGTCTAATCGATTCATTAAGTTCGACAATGTTCAATGCATTTACATGACGTGGATTTGTTAACTTCATATCATCATCGTAGCCCACGATTATAGATGCTTTACACAGGTATGTGCACCTACGTCGACAGTCATGAAATCCGGATTGTCTGCCATCAAAGTTGTTCGTGCCCATAACCTCAGTCAAGTGTCGGCACACTGCCTCAAGTCCCCGCCTCTTCCCTGCGCGAGCCTCTTCTAAAGAACGAGGGTATCCTCTGTAGCATTGAAAATCAGCACTTCCGGCAAGTCGGTTCGGTTCTATTAACATGTCCACTGTCCGTCCGATGGGTGACTATGGTTCAATGATATCATCTGGCGATGGAGGGCAAACCGGCTAAATTAGAGGTGAATTAATAGACTCTGGATGCATCTCTGAGTCAGGGACAATATTTACCCCTGCTCGACTTCTCTACAGTTGGTTCGACTCTGTGGCGTTTTCTGCCAACCAATTGGACGACATTTCCTGGACGATCTAAATTTTCTGATCTGAGTCGGGTGTGGTAACAATCTAAGCTCGGACCAGCCGAGGTGACGATAAACTGAATGGGCCGATTGACATACGTCCGGACATGAAACGCCTGTCTCGAAACATTTATACGCACCTACTCCGGGGGTTGATGGTAAGTGAGATCTACAAGACTCCGCTTGAACTGGGGTACTTATGTCTGTCGGCTCTGGAAGTCCTGGGAAAGGGGTTTTCTGCGTTATCATATACCAAAGTTGACATCCTCGACACTGCTCGAAACTACTCGCCATGGCTGAAGGAAACAACTATGATTGTTTCTACAAGGTGTGTCCCATGCTCAGGCTCGTCCACGCATAGCCCAGATGGCCCTCACAGCGCTACGCCAGGTCGTCATAATCGGTGACTCCGGCGTAGGCAAATCGTGCGTTGCCCCGAAAAAGACCCTCCTTGGAACCCCCCCCTGACCCTTGGCCCTCTTTCTCGTTCACAGAAATCGTATACACATTTCGGTCCTCCGTGATGACAGCATCTGACCGGCACGCCTAGTGATCTCGCGATTCACCCGGAACGAATTCGACCCGCATGTGAAAGCGACGATCGGGATGGATTTCTTGACCCGCCGCATCACCGTCGATGATAGGATAGTCATGGGACAGATCTGGGATATTCCAGGACTGGAACGATTTCGAGCGATCACTTCAATGTCAGCCCCCATTATCCATATCCATGTGTGTCTCGCTGTTCTGGGCTCACGGATGGACAGATACTATCGTGGTGCGACCGGCGCGGTGTTGGTGTACGACGTGTCGAACCGCGCAACGTATGTCAACGTGAAGCGGTGGTTGAAGGAACTGCGGGCCCATACCGACTCGAACATCGTGATCATGCTTGTGGGTAACAAGAGTGACCTCGGGCATTCAAGGGCGGTCCCTTCAGACGAGGCAAAGAAATTTGCAAGTCAGTACAGCGTTGGATGACGTCGTGGATCGTCTGACTCGTTGATTTGCAGGCGAAAATAAACTATCATTCATTGAGACCTCGGCGCTGGACGCCTCGAATGTTGAGTTGGCATTCCAAACCGTCTTCACTGGTCAGTGTGCCATGGGCACCATCGTGACAGTTTGCTAATCTTGTTGGTAGATATCTACCAAAACATGTCGAGCAAGGAGCTGGACTTATCAGCAGACACCACCCCCGCTGCCATTCGTTCATCTGCGCCCACGGCTCAACCGAAACGCATCTGCCAAATACTCAAGGTACAGTTGGTCCATCGATCCCATTCCCCCCAATAACCCGCTAATAACCCCCCTGTCCCTCTTCACGCTCCACCTACCCAACCAATCCCAGCTCAAACCCGAACGCACAGACGAATACAAAGCCCTCCACGCAGCCGCCTGGCCCACTGTCCTTGCCACCCTCGCCCGACACAACATCGCTGACTACTCAATCCATCACTACCCTCCTCTCCAGCTCCTCATCGCCACATTCAAATACACCGGGCAGGACTACGATGGGGACATGGCGGCCATCGCAGGAGACGAGGAGACGCGTCGGTGGTGGGGCCTGACGGACGGGATGCAGGAGAGCTTGAATGCGGGTGCGACGAGGAGCGGGGGAGAGGTACCGTGGTGGACGGTGAGTGTGCGAGGCGCGCGTTGGCGGAGTGCTGATAGGCATCGGTTGTTAGGATCTAGAGGAAGTGTTTAGATTCGAAGGCGGCTCGTCTGCTTGACCTGTTCAGAACTGGGATCAATCTGCAAACCCAATTGCGCAATTAATACCACGCTTGTTCCAACATCAGGACGACTTGTTATGCTATTGGGGCCTCTAGCTTCACCCTCTGAGTTCACCCGGTATGATATCCCTCCCTGCAATCACAGGCACTCGATGGGATTGAAGTTGTGCAAAAGCGACAAAAAAGAGGGGATATATACTGGTCATGTATTGAGCTTATCATCTCGAGAAGATTGGGCCGAATCGGGGAGGTCAACGTTGGAAACCATGTCTCGACATGTTTATCTTTGGACGGGCCGATTGGCCATCAGGCTAATGTCATTATCATAGGCTACGAATACGCTCTATGCAGGCACCTTTGCCAGTCATCGTCGTGAAACCCGACCCCCATTATTGTCGCTATCAACGTTGTCCGTGCCCATAATTTTACTCAAGTGTCCGCGCGTGTTCTAGCGGCCTCTCTCCCCTGCGAGAACACCTTTTCCAACAACTGATTGAACCGCTGCTTGTGCTGACCTGAGACACCATGCCCCGTCTTCTCCCAACACTGGTACTCTGCTTCAGGCATGTGACGTTTCAGGTTCTCGCCTGCGGTGTTCGGAATAAGGACATCCTCGGTAGCGCTGAGGATCAGCACTTTGGGCATGGACGCAGAAAGGTTGGCAAGTCGGTTCGGTTCCATTTTATGCGTCAAACATGCCGCAATCTGCCCGAGGGCACCCATGGGTGACTGTGGTTTGGTGATTTCCATCCTGCGACGGAGCATCTCCAGGTGGATCGGAAACATCAGAGGCTGCTTCGACGGAATCGGCCACGGCACTTACCTCCCGCTCAATTTCTCTATTGGTTCGACCCTGTGGATCGTTTTCTGCCAACGAATCTAACCATTCGTTGGGGAATAACATTTCCAGGACGATGGGAATTTTCCGATCCGGGTCAGATGTGGTGAACAGTCTAAGCTCTAGTCAGACGAGCGCATGATGAATCGAACAAGGTTGAACGACCTCGCAAAACGCATACAGCTGGACAGCTGAAATACGCCGATCGCTCGTAAGTCGTGCTTGTCTCGAGACATCCTGAGTGCGCGCGTACCGAGGGCACATTGGCTAACACGCCGTTGCCACCAGCGTGTGTCACGACGAGGCTAAGGGACGCTATTCGATCGGGGATGCAGCACGCGAGTTCTGGGAAAAGAGTCGGAGATTTCATCACAGGTTTATGGTTCAAGTACCTTGGGCAATCATCCCACCCAAAGATATTCCCACGATGTGCAAGCTGTGGTCCTCGGTCCACCGCAGATAATCGAGGAGGCAGATGACATCTTCCGCCATCCCACGCGACCTGTTTCAGGGTCAAAGCATGACAAAGACAAGAGGACGAGTACGAACGAATAAGGGCCCAGAGGCGACCCGCTCATGCCGACGCCGCGATTGTCAAAGACGAGGGTGGTATACTGTTCCAGCTTGCCGAAATGATCCACCTGAGGGAGCCAAGCAAAAGAGCTGCTGTTCAACCTGGGTACGAATTTAGCCTTGAACGCGCTCTCAAAGGTTTGGACGGTCACCCCATGATGAAGACGATTTTCTCTGGACCGCAGCCATGTACTTCAAAGTAGAGGGAATGGCGTTCGAGAGGTTGGCGCTGGTGGCGAATCTGAGTGACTGGACACAGGCCACGACGAGTGCATGTGTACGGATCGAATATAGACTTGTACTCGGGTGCTACCTCTTGGTCGCCAAGGTTGGCCATGATCATGATCGTGGTCGTAGTCGTGTGCGGGGTGACGTGGAATCCCTGTGCTAGTTGTCATCCGGAAACAGACACGTGCAAAAAGCGGGTCACCGGACAGCTTCAACTCACCTCTCACCGCAACGCTCACCCCATTCTATTCACCCTGGACTCTGCCCCGTCCAATCAAACTTCTGAACTCTGCACCGGGATCGGATTCCTCGGCGTTGCTCTGTCAGCAAAGACATGCGTTCAGCAATCTCAGACCCTTGAGATAACGAAACGTAAGCTACGGTTCCACATTACCACCAACAAGATCAGACCCACTGCAAGAAATTGCACAGAATCTCGTTGATCGTCCTCATGAATGGCTCCAAATTCAATGTGAAGGGACCCTTGCTACGAAACAATTTTTGTAGAATCAGGACGAGCACAACTGCTTGGGTAAGAACTGGGCGTGTTTCCAGGGGACGAGAGATGTGGCATGTAGAGGCGAATTCAGTTAGACAAAGGACACCATTGAACGCAACCCATCGGAAAGCCGGGAATTCCTTCGATCCTGGTGATTCGGAGGATCCGGTAAACGACAAACTAGCATGGTCCAAATGCTAAGACAATGGGGCCCATATCCGGTTTCGTGGCCGCCTGACGAGCCTAATATAATGTGTCGAGTGTGCTGATCAACTTGCCGTGCACGGCCATGCTCGTTCATGTCTGGGAGTAGACTTGATTTGAACGTGCAACATCGTATTCCATACGCACGTTCGACGTGGGTGATGTTATCGGGCGAGTCCGAGATCGCGCAGATACACCCTCGCTTGCCTCGCGTTCTCGCTGAGGCAGCGCCATGGTAAACATTTGTAGACTACGGCGTTCTAGTTGCACATTTATTCTCACCGTGGTGTGTCCAACATATGTCACAGTCTATCAAACACAGGCCACGGTTTATTGAATACAGACTGGTTTATTGAACATAGACTGTGGTTTATCAAACATAGACCACAGTTTATCAAACACAGACTGCAGTTTATTTTGTACATGCTGCATTTTGCCTTCATGTTCACAATTATCATATGCATACAATGTTAACCTGTTAGTCTTTCCCCTCAGTCAAAGCAAAGAACATAGATTTGATCTATCATACAAATGTACTGTAGATCATAAATGCAGATCCTCAATAAGTAGATCACAGACATCATCAATGAAGTTATTGGCACATTGGAATGCCCCACCTTCTGCTAATACCCCAAACATGAGTTCCTTACATACCTCATCCATATGACCAAACTGTAACTCCTTGAATCACCTCACAGCCTCATTATATGGCTGAGGATTCCTACCATCAAGCAAGAAGCAACCCATTCCATTCCACCAAACACAATGCCAGCCCAAATTGCAAGATGACAGATCTAGACAGTCATCAGTGTGAGTGAAAATATGAGGTTCCTCCACAGCAATAATCCAGCAGTGTTCATCAAGGACAGTGACAGAATGTGATGATTATGATTATGTATGATAGATTATACATCATTATTTCTCATCATATTGATACATCATACCATATCATCATTCTATGATGTTCCATTTCATTCTTCTGCAGTAGTATACCCTTGTCATTATAGGAATAGTTGGAGTTGGTGTAATGCACACAGACCAAGTGTAGTAGTATAAGTATGATGTGTATAGTAGCATAGAACTTCAGAATCAGTATTTCTTCTTCCCACTTATAATCTTGGGGCTTGAGTCTCAACTGTAAGTGCATCTGAAATAATACTGATTCTCTTGTAGTGGCCCACAGATTGATATTCCTAGGAGTTCTCTGTGCCTTGCTGTTACTTGCCCTTTACCCTTCATCCTTCCATTGCCAAAGTTGTATAAGTCATGACAGTCATGCATCAATTAGGTAATCCATCTTCAGGTTTGCCCATTAGTGCCCCACATTGCCACTAATCATGTTCACTTGTGTTTTCCCTTGCTGAGTAAGCTGAGACAAGTTTGCATCACCCATGTAGCTTCCCCACTGTCCTTGTGTGTGATTAGCACCTTGGATAAGGCCTTTTATCACCCAAGTAGTCCTCAAGTAGCAATACTTGACTGTGCATAAGTCCTAGTGTTATAGGCAGTTGCCAAGGGATAGGAATTAAAGTTCCAGTTGTGTTGTTTTGGTTGTGCATCATCTTCTGCATAATTTGCTATATGTAGCATGGCATTCTCTGTACTGTTACGATTTCTCGTTTCTCTTCTTTCTTCGTGTACTACTAGTCTCCCTGTGCCACCACCTTCCATTCCACTCTTGCCATATCACTTGCCGGCGGCGTACTCAACAGCTACTTAGCTTTCTCTCTTCCTTCTCAAATCTCGTCTCTTGGTTATATAATCCTACCTTTGGAGGTAACACTTTCCCATGACCTATTACTATATAAACCCATAGCCACTGTTCATTCTTCCTCACGCTAGTTCTCTCCTGTACTTTCATCATCTCAATTACAACTCATCTTCACTTAGGCCTTGCCTAGTGTGAACTCTTGACTAGTTGTCACCCCTTCGACCTTCGTCTCCACCCGCCTTTCTACAAAGGGGGTAGTACTTGAGCATTGTGTCTCATCCCTCATCGGCGTATCCACGCCTCCTCGTCCTTCGTCTTCGAAGTCTGCGACCCCTGTCAGAGAGGTCGTCACTCTGTTACCTCTATCCAGTTGCTACGCCTTTAGCAACTCTTTCACACTTGTCCTAGTCAACCTTCATCAACATTGACCTCAACCCTAAACCCTAGTGATCAGAGGAGATAATCAGGAGCTACGCCTGGTCCTACCCAGAACAGTCGTAACAATAAAACTAGTGTGTCCTCAAAGCGGTTACCCTCGCGTAAGCTGCCACCATTTCTCGTCGAATCTACAGGTCTTCTCCTTCGTGGAGATCTCCCGTCCCTCCCAGACTGTCCTTGCCGGCCTTATCCCCTGAATCCTCTCCTGTTACCTCACCTTCTTGCCCCTCCACTGCTATGGACAAACATCCCACATCTGAAACAGAAGAAGCTGGTCTAGCACCAGTAACTGAGGCTCTAGCCTGATCCCTCTCCCTCTCTGAGTCCACATCGGTTAACACCGAAAGACCCACCACTCCGTGTTACGATACCGTCCCCGTTAACCTAACTTTTATCCTAGTCTAGGGTTAGCCTAGCTAATACTACACTTTCGCTACATCTTTGAACTCTACATCGTACATTGGACTTAGTCGTATTTCCTGTGCATAGCCTGGGTCTAAGGGGGAGTGGCCATCAGCTGCTCTATGCTTCCCCTCCAGTGTGATGGCTCATACAGACTGTTCCATTCCTTCATTATTATCGTACACCGTTGCTGGACGTCATACCCAGCCTCTTCTCTCTAGATCGTGGTTAGCGCGTTATCGGGTGGCCCTCCAATGCCGTGTGCTTGGGGTTAGGGTTAGAGGTTCGCCTCGCCCTTAATGAGTTCCTCCTTGGACTCGTTACACTCTGCCTCTGTGGCAAGACCCCTCAGAACAACCTGAACCTTCCTCATCTTCTCTCACCCCGTATCCCCTTGCTCTCCCACGTCCCCCTCTTCCACCCATCAGTGCCAACCCCACTCGATCCTCAAGCACCATGTCTAGCAAGCCAGTAGAATTGCACATCTCCCCTCCGTCAGCCTTTGATGGAGACTACACCAAAGCTGAACCATGGCTTGACAAAGTCCGTGTATACCTTGCTATCAATGCTGAGATCTATAACTCGGCAGCCAAACAAATTGGTTTTGCTTTATTTTATATGAAGACAGGTTCTGCCCTCACCTGGGCCCACACATTCCAAACCAAGGCCTTATCCAGCACCACCCTCAACCTCGGAACATTTGACCACTTCGTGCAGGAATTCCAAGCTGCGTTTAAACACCATGACATGGTGGCTAATGCCTTATTGTGGCTCGCCACTACCAGAGTAAAAGCTAAAGGTGGGGACTATACCTCTGCCTTGCTTACATACAATGCAGACTTTCAAGCCAAAGTGGCAATCATGGGAGTCACCCAAGAACCTGTCCTCATTTCGTACTATCAAATGGGGATTCCCTCTGTACTCATGGAAAAGGTGATGGGATTGGAAACCATGCCGACCACCATCTTGGAATGGCAGAAGAAGACGCTATCCATCCAAACTCGGTGGGACCAAGCCCAGGCCATCAAAAAGAGACAGATGGTGCATTTGCCCTATGCTCCACGTGCACCTCACGTTGTTCACCCCAAGGACCCCAATGCAATGGAGGTAGATGTGGTCAGAATCGGGAAGCTCACCCCAGAAGAACGAGCTCGCTGTATCAAAGATAACCTATGCTTCCGATGCTGCAAACTGGGGCATAATTCTACCAACTGCAAAAGCGCCTTCCTGCCAAGGCCCAAGACCTACTCGCCGCCCATTCCAGTGGCTAAGCCTAAGGTATAGAAGGTGGAAGCCAAGGAAAGGATTCCCAACCTTATCGAGATTGAGGACAAAGAAGAAAATGAGATGGTGGGGAGAGTACAGATCGATTTGGGTTTTTAGAATGGAGGCCTCACTCGACGCAAGCCCCCTCCATTACTTGTGCTCAAGTTGTATCCAGTAACAAAAAGTCTATTCGAATTCCTATACAACTTATCCAACCCGCACACACTCTTAAAGCCGTCGACACTGCAGCCCTCGTAGACTCAGGGGCGGATGTCAATTGTATCGACATGATGTTTGCCAGGAAACACTGAATCCCTGTGTCCAAACTCAAAGAACCCATGGTCGTGCGGAACGTGGATGGGTCAATCAACAAATCAAAACAAGTACTTTATTCTGCCCACCTTTTCATTAACATTGATGGGGTAGCAATGGAACAATCATTCCATGTCATGAACTGTGGTTCCCACAATGTCATTCTAGGTATCCTGTGGCTGACCATAGCCAACCCTCGTATAAATTGGGAGAAGAAAACCTTGGAGATAGATGAGTCAAAGGATCAATCCAAAACCCTCCATCAACTCTACTGAGATGACACTGAACGACACAACTTCCATTTCAAGAAAACGTCCCCAACCATTCCCATCAAACATGTGGTCCGTTTCATGGAAACTGACCAACACCTCTTTAATTACATCAACGAGTGGACCCCCCGAACTTGGCAAGTCAACACTTGCCAACATGTGATTCATAGGGGGTGGATCCCATCGAAAGATGGATGATACCTCCCCGCAAAGTCTATTGCCGCCACTACGACCTCTACCCAATTGGCTGCGGATGCCAATAAATCCAAGATGACCACTGTCCTCCCAGAGGCATTCTCTGCCTTCAAAGATGTGTTTGCCAAAGAGTCTTGTGACCATGTCCCCCCATCACGACCCTACGACCACGAAATCAACCTCAAACCTGAGTTCAAAGCATGGATATCTTCCCCATACAAACTTGACGCCATTCAAGAAAAGGCTCTCGATGAGTCCCTGGAAGAAAACCTAAAGTTGGGCAAGATATGACCCTCGCAGTCGGAACAGGCGTCCCCCTTCTTCTTCATCCAAAAGAAAGACAGGAAATTATGGCCCTGCCAGGACTATCATTACGTCAACCAACACACCATCCGTGATGGTTATCCCCTTCCCCTTATCTCTTCCCTGATTGATAAACTCAAGGGATCCAATGTTTACACCAAATTTGACATACGATGGGGGTATAACAACGTGAGGATCAAAGACAGTCATCAGTGGAAGGCTGCATTCAATACGCACTGAGGACTCTTTGAACCTACCATAATGTTCTTCGGGCTCACTAACTCCCCTGCCACCTTCCAGTGATTCATGAACGATTTGTTCAGAGATATGATAGCGGAAGGATGGCTTATTATCTACATGGATGACCTATTAATCTTCTCAGCCGATGAAAAAGTCCATGAAGAATGAACCCGACGCATCCTCCAAAGAATGCAAGAACTCGACTTGCATCTGAAACTGGAAAAATGTACCTTTGCTGCAAAGGAAATCGATTATCTCGGATTGGTCATCCGGGAGGGACAGCTGGCCATGGACCCGGTCAAGCTCAATGGGATCAAGGAATGGCCTGCACCCCAAACCTT
>JBBPJV010001018.1:0-12132 GCA_038088915.1 Sutorius aff. eximius
CACGACTTCGGAAGCCTTCACGGCGCTACCATTGAGGTCAGGCCCAGACCCATTCAGGCCATTCGCGTTGCCCGGTGTGTCTGGCTAATGTTCGGGGTGAGCTTGAGACGGTATCCCTCTTCAAAAAGCATTATCTCCCGCACCTGAAGAACTTGTTTTGTGTTCTTGGGGGTGACAGGGACGCCTGGGGGCGCAGAGGGTGACAATGAACCGTTAGGGGAGGACATGCTGGCAAACGAGATGTAGGCTGCTGGTCAACCAGATGTTAAATCTGATAGTCAAGTATCGAGAGTCTGGGTACGCACCCTCTTTGCGGAAAGGAAGTGTGTTGATGGGTGACTCGGAATTGATTGGCTTTTATAAGTAAGGCATCTCTGGAGTATCGTAGTCGATGTACATGGACGCGTACACGGACAAGACCCGATGAATTTCCAGAACAACGTAAGGGGATGGGAATGGACCGAGAGCCTCCAGTCCAGACCATGTGTTCAACGCGGGGCTTGATTGTGACCGACCAGTTCAGGCACGATCCCTGGCCGTATTACACACAACCTACGAACTCAGGTCAGGACGCGTCACGAAACGTTCGGATGGCATGGGAGAACTTGGAATGGCACATACTTTCGTTCTTTCCGGCAATCGGCATCACTGATCATGCCGACTTGGATTTGACATTGCCATTAACCCCCATTGGGTTACAGAGTCGCATAGTTGAACTCATCAAGCTCGGCGCGTTGCCTTAATCTAATCCGACAGGTCCCAATCACGGAAGAAGCACTTCATAGCATGTCAGGCATCCGCGCGAGATCCCCGCGCTCAAACAGACAAAGGCAACGGTATTTCGAAATGCGGTTGATCCGTCCATCTCCGGCTGCATATGGGCGCTAGTAAAAAAAAAAGGGAAGAAACAGGAAAGTATAGAAAAAATACGCACACGAGTGGGATGCGAGCATTCACCAAGCAGTTGGCGTAACCCGGGCTTGATCGATTGATCCAAACTCGATCTGTGATGAGTCCAGTAGCTGTCGCAACCAGTGCCAGGAGGGTCGGACGGTGAAATTCAAGCGCCGCACTCGACCCTACAAACAGGGGCCACATTGACATGTTCAACGTATTTTACGTTCCAATTCCAAGAACAATAGTTGCCTTTTACCGGTTTGTGTCTTCGCACTGCACTTGCATCGACTCCCAAGGGGACGCGGAGAACGCCCGTTCCGACAAGATTGGAAAACACGACTCTTCATCAGAAACCGTTCCGTCAACCGTTTTCCTGGTGCAAGTCGTCAAGACAGCGAAGGCTGTTACAAATCTATTTTGACGGAAGGCCAGAGAGCGGCGTTCTGCCAGTTCACGACGTTGAGCGCGTACTATATCATGCGTCAATTACCGCCAGTTGTCAGGGCCTTCACACCCAACTTTCCGATCATTCCGGATCGACATGATCGATCACGCGATCACGATCGAGCTTCGCGGAACTTCCCATGGACCAGCGCCCCGGGGCCGGAGAAGTCGACTCCCGGGTGGCGATGCATCAGGATCAGCTTTCCGAGTCGACTTTGTCACATTAATGAGACCGTGGTCCGATCCACCATGCGTCAAACATCGCGATCGTTCCACCATTACCTGCAATAGGCTTTGACTCGTGTCCAAATTCCACCTTTACCATCACGTGCGCGAGGCTCATAATCGGATGGATATATGCCACCATGCGTCTTCGAATCTCCTGGCTTGCACGTACTTACTCCGGGTCTGGGCGCAACGTCCTCAGATCAGTCAGCATCTCGAAATGCCGTTGCCTTGTCTGATCAAACACGGGAACCGAGTTACCCATATGACTTGCCAGTGAATTTCCGTGCTATCTCCGGCGACTCTCCGCCACTGGGACCTGGGCCTGCGGTACCAACAAACGGGTGCGCGACGGGTTTCGTGAGTCCAATCATGCTACCGTTGTTCCTCTGTGCGAAAACATATTAGTAGATTCTAGTCGGCAGGGGTTCAAATCCGACTATGTGAAGCAATCCCAGTTCCCGGCACGATGGCAAATGCTTCCAACGTATCCCATGCCATTCAAGCATCTCGTGAGTTGTCCTGTCAATTACGCCACAAATCCATAAGTTAATGCCTGGAACAGTCGGCGACATTTAAGTCCCGCAAAGACCGCTGTGGTCTGGACAATTAGCCGTCAGCCCGTTCCCATCCCCTCGCCCCTGATCTCAGGGATGACCCCGGACCCAACCATGCTCTCGTGACCTTTATTCTCAACAGGTGTTCTGGTCCCGTATACGTGGCCAAGGTCCAAGTAGGGCTCAGGGTGCGGGGTATCAGGATAGACGTTCCTGGGGAGCGGCCTACTCAACTAGAACCTTTTGCAACAACCCAAGTCTTCGGAGGCGAGGAGTGTCCAACGCCCACGCTATACTTGGAACATTTGCTATAGGTTATAACATGCAATATCAAATTTTCTCATGATTTCACTTCCCTACCGCCAGCCCGGGTGGGTACTCGACGAGACCAGTTCCAACAATACGTGCTCTCACCTTTCACACCCCATGTGACTATGGAGATATAACCATGTGGGATGCGTGGGTATGCTCCTCGGTGATAGGCCCGGTCCGCCCGCATCATCCAGTCGACGGAAAGCTTCCGGGATGCGCTTAGAACTGGCCGAGAGGAACAGACACCGGATGCAAGAACTTGGCAGGTCCGAGGAACACTGAACGAATTCACCGAACAAACTCTGTTGGAACAGGGAACGACTGCATGGATGGAACAAAACATGGGAAACACTGAAAAGTGCCGGTGAAGATCCATCGAACGGAACATGATGACAGAAGCGTATCCGACATGATGGTACTCCCTCGACGTCGGAGCCCGAAAACAGCGGTCGTGACCTTCTACTCGCACATCGACTGCCGCATCCGAAATTAGACTGTTTCCTGTCAACCCGGGAGGGGAGGATGCAGGATGTGATATTCTGACGCCAGATAATGGGCCCGTGGTGTACACAACGTTTAGTGCAATGGTTGAAGTCAGTGGCACAGAACGACTCCGTACGGGAATAAACCAGTGAGACCGACTTGATGTTTGTGTCGCTGTGAGGCCAGGATTGCATTGTCCTTGTGACGGATAATATGAGGGACACAGTAGGTATCTAGCAACTCATGCAATACGGAGCAAAAGAAACGTCAGAATACTTCCTCGCGGGGGGTTCGAGAGCCGACTGACTCGGAGCAGCAGGATACGCCCGCGTGGGGAGGTGCCCGACGGGTTTTTCCTACGACTCCCTGGCGCCAACCTACATCATGATACTTGGTGACAGTAACGAGGTTTTCTGCAGGAAAGAAGGCATTTCCATCGATTCATATGCCCTTGATGCATTCGACCGGGATTCAGCCGTCGCACGACGCAAGCTCGAGTTTGCGGTCTTGATGGTCTCGGCGGGCGCCGGCTGTGCTGCGGATCCCGTCAACATCGTGCCATAACTTGCAACGTTGCGAAGCCTCCAACCACAGTCTGCATGCCAATCAAACAAGGTGCTTTCCTCGATGTGAGCACACCTTCAAGTTCATTAACCTGCTTGCTCATTGAATGTTGGCTTACGACCACTGTCCATCGCAAATCACATTACACGTTACACACGACGTTGCAGACTGCTCTCGAGCTTCTCGCACATGCCATCGACGCGGAAGACAAGCATGAATACACCGAAGCGTATGCCCAATACATGGCCGCACTTGACTATCTTATGGCAGCACAGCAAGGTACGTACTGGTACCTCTAATGTTGACTTGACTCGACGCACAAACTGACCTCGACTTTTGCCTTCGGATTCGTATCCCCATCAGCTGAGACAGACGAAAAGTCGAGGGCGCTCTTGAAGGCAAAAGCAGACGAATACCTGAACAGAGCGGAAGCGATCAGGCTGCACATCGATACCGATAGGGATGGGAAGTCCGATAGGCCATGTGTGGCAGACGGCGTCGATGGCTTCTGCAAGGGCCACACGACGGCAAAAGCCGTTATTCTCGATGTCCGTGCAACGATGTACCCACATGGGCTTTGAAACGTTTGCTGACGTGTCCGTACAGGAAGCCTTCAAGTGCGCGAAACAAGCGGTCGACGCGGATACTTTGCAAAACTATGCAGAAGCGTATGAACAGTACATGAAGTCTATGGACTACTTTATGTTCGCACAACGATGTGTGTCCCCTTCTGTTCATATCGATTGGGTACATCAGTTCGTGCCATCGCTCACAGCAAGCCAGTATAGATGAAGTCCACGAACAATCGAAGTCCTTGATTTTGTCAGAGGTTGAAGGATACCTTTCAAGAGCAGAAGCAATCAAGAAACACATGGACTCACCCAAAGGGTCGAAGACTATGAACAATGTGAACCTCAGCAAAGGACCTCCTCGTTCACCCGAAGTAGTTTTCCTGCACGTGAGTAGCTCCCAGTTCCACATCCAGATTGCATATTTAACTCGATCGACGGCGCTTTCCTTCAGACTGCCATCGAAATCACTCAACGAGCCATACAACAAGATGTGAAAAAGAGCTATCGATCTGCTTACGATCTCTACAACGGTGCACTTGACTATTTCATGCTCGCTCAGAAGTGTGCGTTTCTAGTACTCGCCACGCATGGTCATCCCCCTCATGACCCTTGCTATTCATAGATGAGAGAAACGAACACTCTAGGACTGCCATTCGGGCGAGTATGGAAGAATATCTCGCGCGTGCGGAGACACTCAAGAAGAGCATCTGATAATAATACCGACGTTGGGTCTTTGAATCCGGATTGGAAAGCATCGGGTGACCATTAGATCCGACTGTTGCGTCTGGTGACCTTTCACACATTGCTACACAACGCAATGGCATTGGTCATTTGACCTATGCATCCTGTGTACTGTGATCAATTGGGCCACTGTGAAATGAGCCACATGATTACAGTGCGAGAGAATACATGGTAACCTGCTGGCAGATCTGGGATGAGTTTGATATACCTTGTTCGCTCCACAGTATATCAGCTCTCTGTTCAGGCAGCCCGTCGGCAGGGCGGTAGTGTAGCCTAGTCAGCAGCGGTAGGGCGCTGCAGAATGTCTCGCCTCAGTCCCCATATGCGGTTATCAACTCGTCATGACATCGCAGAGTGCACCAGCCCCATGCCACGATTTATCATGCTGTCGGTCCGTTACCTTATCGTGCCGTGTCGTTTTCGGCGCCTGGCGACAGTTTTCCGAAACTGGCCGGGCGTTGATGCAAATTCGATCCACTCCGCTCCTGGTGCGTGAATTCGAAAGGTACTCATAAATCTTTCCGCTGGCATGGAGATTGGTGAAACAACATACCACTAGTCCTGCAGTTGTATCTATGGGCAAACTTTCTCGTTGTCAAGTCTGAGCAAGGCAGGGGTTCTGATTTTATCGACAGGGCAATCCTCCTTGATCGTGGGGCACTGGAGCTTTTTCCGCCTGGCCGTTCCAACAAACCCGATTCATTGAGTCAGCTTAGGCACGAATGACTCGGAGAATCGGCGGACCTGGAGGAAGCCATTGTTCTCGATCACAATGCGCTCATGCTCTATCCGCTGGGACACGCACATCGGCCGATGGCGTTGAACAGCCTTACAGCACATCTCTCCGTTCAGTACGAGTAACTCGGGGCCATTGGAGACGTCGAGGAGGCTATTGTACTAGACCGGGACGTGCTGGCGCTCTGCCCATCGGGGCACCCGAATCGGTTGATGATGTTGAGCAACCTTGCTGATCGACACTTTACTGAATTGCTATACATATGCAAACTGGGATCATGGGGGATATCAACGAAGCAATTGCCCTTGTCCGAGATGCGTTCAGACTTTGTCCATCGGGACACCATATTCGATTCAACGCCATGATCAATCTTGCATGTCATCTTTTCATTCGGTATACTCAGCTTGGGCCCATAGAGGAGCTCAACAAAGCCATCTTCTTCGGCCTCGAAGTATTGGTGATACCTCCGCGGGCATACCATTAACGATCGACTTGATCAATCTCGCAATCTATTTACATACTCGGTACACGCAACTAGGGACGACGGAAGACCTCGGTGGAGCAATCGTTCTCGACAGGTGCGCCCTAACGCTCCGCCCGCCAAGGAGTTCTATGTTCCCATCGCTCTAAACGATCTTGCAGACCATCTCTCGTCTCGACACGATCGACTTGGAGCAGTCGAGGACCTCAATGAAGCTGTTACCCTTGACCGAGGCACGCTGGTGCTTCGCTCTTTTGGGAACCCATGTCGATCTGCATCTTTGAACAGTCCTGCCAGACATCGATCACGCAGGAAGCGTTGTACCACCTGAAGCGGATGTACCAAACGTGCGTCAGTCAAGCGCCCGTATCCATGAAGATAGATGAAGCAAACCGTGCACAGGTCGTCGCTGGCTGGCCTGTGCCTACCATGGTCTCTGAAGAATCGCCTGTGATGCTCTACGGGACGCTTCCTGAGAGTGCGAACGAAGCGTCTCCTGCCTGATCGCAGGCCTTGTGAAAGAGACTAGATTGGGGATCGATCCATCAGTCGAGTGTGGCACTGGAAATGGGCACCTCAGCCACAATTGCCATGTCAGATTTGCGAGTCGACATCTGCAGAGTTCTAGATGTGACCCGATTGTTGCAAGTTCTGCCACCCAATACGTGCCTAGCCATAGAACAAAGTTGCGCATGCATAAGAAAAGCTCCACAGGACGACGAAGCACGGATAAATAGATAAATAGATGATACATTGGAAGCCATATGAATCGGAATGACATGCATAGGTAAAATAAATATCAGATTCCCGCTCAAACAACACAACTTGCAATCATTCGCCAACGCCCTCTGCCAAGTACTCCTTCCCAACATTCGCCCAAACCACCCATTCAGACCTGGCATGAACTCTCACCCAATACTTCGTGTATAATTGGTTCCGGTTCATCAGCATCCCTCTCCTCACCCTGATCCTGCTCTGAAGGGACCTCTGCGAATGCAATCGCAGATGCAACTGCGCCTTGACTGGCGGTTGGTTGTGATATACCAAACCCACTGTCAATCCCCTGGATGCCACGACGGGTGTCATGGTCATACAGCTCCCGTATTCCAATGATGAATCTTGGCATCATGGGAAATGTTGTTATGTCAGCAACCATTGGCATGAAGAACAGAGTAATGCTGTTTGTAGTGCCAGTAGCTGCAAACATACTTTGGAGATTGTAGTACATGTTCCTAGTAACAGTTCAAAAGAGGGCTGGTGAGTTGTATGGTGGGGGAAATATAGTGGCAGCAAAGCAAATACACACATACACAATGAAATAAATGATTCCATCTCTGATGAGTAATTGCAGGTACTTGCTGGGCTGCCACTGCTTGGTTGCCTTGTACATCCCAACTGACTGCTTCAATGTTTGCATGATGGCTAGAGTCAGGAGTGCCACAGTAAGAGTAATCTGTGGGATTTGAGCAACTGCACTTGAAACAAACTCTATGCTAAGCCTGACATGGTGACGAGGTGGAACAGCAACTAGAACTGGATATGACATCTAGCAATGTTTTACGGTGAGAGGAAAGAAAGGAATACATGTGGATTGGTTACCATGGGCGAAGATAGTAGGAGAGTGGTACTAGTTATCCCGCTCAGGCCTAAGATAGAATCCTAGATAACACCCAAGTGAGCTAGACTGGGGACTGTTGGAATTTCCCAAGGCAAGTAACCTAGTTGGGAAATGGGAGTTCTGGGAAGCCATAAAGAGTGTAGGCCTTGTTGTCCCAGATTCCAAGCATATGCAGGAGATACTGCTCCAACTGTCCAAGGTCATTGTATGAGTCTGTTGGTCTTGTCCACTTCCTGAGGCTCATGGAAGGAAGTGGTCCTTAGGCTCATGGTGAGGATGAGTCCTTGGGCTCATGGTGAAGACCCTTGCCAACAGTGCATGGAGGAAACATTGTCCAGATGGCCATAGTGTTTGTTGATAGAACAGAGCACAGGGCTGAGTAACATGGGTAGTGGACTAACCAATATTCACTTCTTGGAGTCTTGTGAGAGTAGCAGTTCCTAGTCACTAGGATCTCCTGAGATACCAGTCTCCTAGGTACAGAGATTGCTAGAATGAACTGTATGGTTACTAGAGGTCGAAAGATCCTAGTAGTGACCTAGGAATGTGGCTTGATATCCTTGGCTTCAGAGAGTAATAGAGGAAAGCTCAGAGGGATGATGATGAGGGATGTGCCACAGATATATTGGGGATGAGCTCAGATATGCCTGCTACAAGCTTGGCTATAGTGTGTGTTGGAAATTGGGGATAAAACCCAATTCAGGAGATTTCCAATTGTTCGAGGTGATTGTGCGAGTCCACTGGTCTTTAGGCTCATGTACCCTTCCTCAAGGGAGGAAGATGTGTGCCAGTGGTAGCAGAGGAATGACTTTAGTAATCCAAATCACATGATGGAACGAGAACCAGGACGCAGTCTGCTTAGTGAGGAATACTCACTGATGCAAGCCTTGTAGAGTCTGCTTGAGGCTTCTTCTAATTCCTCAGTCTCCTGTATATTGTATCTGACTAGAACGGGAGCTAAGCTGATCCAGAGAGGGACAGATCCTTGAGGGGAAGATAGAAAATAGAGCAACCAGATGAGTTCCTTAAAGTAGAGGAAGGGAGATGATTATGGGATCACTTGGTTGTATTCACAGGTCCAAGTGTTTCTAGCCTAGGTAGGCAGCCTGGGGGAAAGGTAGTATGTTATGATACTGTCCCCGTTAACCTACATTTATCCTAGTCTAGGGTTAGCCTAGCTAGTATGACACATTTGCTACACTTTGGACTTGTCATATTTCCTGTACTATAGCTCATGTGATCAGTGTTATGACCAAGCCCCTGAGGGATTGGGCAGAAGGTACAGAGCTGTTGCTCCACCCAGTGGCAAGGAGCACAGTACTCCTAGAGGTTGGGAATCCTGGAAAGGACTACCAGGAGGAGGAATGAGGTGAGCCTGATAGACAGACAGGCTGGAAGGCATAGGAACCCAAGAGGGTTCAAGAGAGGATTGAGAGAGGCCAATGAGGAAGGCCAGAGGATGAGGAAACTGCAGGGGACAGCTGCAGGGGATGAGGATGAAGGCCAACATCAAGTTGGGACAGAGAGAGCATTGAGATATCAATACATGACAAGGATGATCAGCCATAGGCTGATAGGAAGAGGACTTAATGATAGTATGGGACTCTGGAAGGAAGTCCAAGGATCAAGGAAAGACAATGAAGTGAGATCTGAAGGATGGTGATGGTTGCAGTGTCAGACTGAGGGTTGACAGATGCACGCAGTGCAGAGATGAGAGAAAAGCTAGTATTGAGATGTCGAAGGTAAGGACATGAGGAATGGACAGAGACGGGACTAGGCAAGTATGGGAGTACTATGTCTTAAGTACCAGATAGGAACTAGCATAAGGAATACTACAAGGAAGGCGCAAGTCTTATATAGTAAGGTGAGCACGGGAAAGTAGTATCCATAATAGGAAGGAAAGAATAAAAGAGATGCTAAGGTATATCTCGACGGAGAGCTGAGAGGAACAACAAAGAGATCTATGCTAGAAATACAACGGACAACCATGGGTCCGAGGGCAAGAGATCTATAGTAGGAATACAACAGAGAGCCGTGGGTCCAGGGAAGATGGAGGGAAAGGAATAGGCTATATTAGGATATCTGGTGATAAAGGGAATGGGAACACTGGGATTCTGTAAAGGGGACTCATGTAGAACATGAGGAGAAAGGCAATCTAAGATGACAAACCATGAGGTGAGTCATTGGAGATGGTAGTCCATGATCCATGCTTGGTGGCATGGGAATGGCTATGAAAAGGATAATAGTCACGTAAGTAAAAGAATCACATGATAGGTGAAATGTAGTCCATGAGGTTCAGACACCGAAGTGTAGAAATGGCTACAAGGTCTGCAGTGTAGTGAGCATTAGGATTGCGAGCTAGACTGTGAGACGAAAGAAGTAAAAAGGAAATAAATTGTAACAATTGGTCAGCACCCAATCCTGTCACATGATTGCCATTCCTATCTGTTACGACCAAGCCCCTGAGGGATTGGGCGGAAGGTTCAGAGCTGTTGCTCAACCCAGTGGGAAGGAGCACAGTACTCCTAGAGGTCGGAGATCCTGGAAAGGACTACCAGGAGGGGGAAGGGTGAGAGCCTGATAGATGGACAGGCTAGAAGGCATAGGAGCCCGAGAGGGTTCAAAGAAAGGTCGGAAGGCCTGGGAGGAAGGCCAGAGGGTGAGGAAACTGCAGGAGGAATACTGCAGGGGATGAGGACGAAGACCACATCTAGTGGGGACGAGGAGGACATTGAGGGGTCGATGTATGACGAGAACTACCAGTCTCAGACCGGTGGACAGAAGACTTAATGATAGTAAAGGGGCTCGAGAAGGAAGCTCGAGGGTCAGGGAAAGACAGCTAGGGGAGACCTGAAGGATGGTGATGGTCACAGTGCCAGACTGAGGGTCGACGAAGATGCACACAGTGTAGTGATGAGAGAAAAGCTAGTATTGGGATATTGGAGGTATAGACATGAGGGAAAGACGGAGGAGGGACTAGGCAAGTATGGGAGTACTATGTCCTAAGTACCAGGTAGGAACTAGCGTAAGGGATACTACTAGGAAGGCGTGAGTCTTATATAGTAAGGCGAGCGCGGGAAAGTAGTATCCATAAGAGGAAGGAAAGAATAAAAGAGATACTAAGGTATATCCTGTCGGAGAGCCGAAAGGAGAGGCGGAGAGATCTATGCTAAGAATACAACGGACAGCCGTGGGTCTGAGGGTGAGAGATCTATAGTAGGAATACAATGGAGAGCTGTGGGTCCAGGGTAGACGGAAGGAAAGGAATAGGCCATATTAGGATATCCGGCTGTAAAGGGAAGAGGAACACCAGGATTCCGTAAAGGGGACTCGTGTAGGACATGAGGAGAAAGGCAATCTAAGATGATGAACCATGAGGTGAGTCATCGGAAACAGTAGTCCATGATCCATGCTGGTGGCGTGGGAATGGCTACGAAAAGGATAATAGTCACGTGAGTAAAAGAATCACGTGATGGGTGAAATGTAGTCCATGAGGTTCGGACACTGAAGTGTAGGAACGGCTACAGAGTCTGCCGTATAGTGAGCATGGGAATGCGGGCTAGACAGTGAGATGAAAGAGAAGTCAAAGGGGTCTACAGGGTAGCGAGCATTAGGAATGTGAGCTAGACTGTGAGACGAAGGAAATAAAAAGGGAAACAAATCATAACACTATCCCTGGCACATGATCTAGTCATGTGACCATTACGTACCATAGAGTATTCCGGACTCCTTATGTACTTATGATGTCATAGGGTCTAGACCACTACATTGTTATGATTTGTTTCCTTTTTCCTCACCAACCCTGCCTCAAGCCTAGTCCAACTTCATCAGTTGTCCTATCCTTTCATGGTTGGTCTTGCCTGCCTTCTTTGTGCTGACTTGTCTCTGTTACTCTTAGTCTTTATCTTCACTTGTCAGCACCTCTCTTACCAAGTATACCTTCATCATTACCTACTCCATTCCTCGTATACTTGCTTTACTTATCTATCAAGAGAGAACTACTACGCTTACTCTTCTACATTAGTGTTTCCACTACTGTAGTCTTCACCAGAGTCTTGTAGTACTAGCCTCCACTAGTACCTCTTGTACCACCATCATCTGCAATCACTACTTGTATTCCACTTAGGCACCACCTGTTGTGAGACCGTCCTCGTTAACCTAATTTTATCCTAGTCTAGGGTTAGCCTAGCTAGTTAACACTTTTGCTACACTTTACGGACTACACATCGTACATTGAACTTAGCATATTTCCTGTAGCATAGCTCACGTGATTGGTCTGCACCCGATCCTGTCACATGATTCCCATTCCCGTCCCTGGCACGTGACCTAGTCATGTGACCATACGTACTTACGGACACTTACCTTACTTATGATGTCATAGGGTCTAGACCATTACATCATAGTCTAGCCCTCTACGTCACCACGCTCTCTCATGTACTATTACTATAAGGGGTACAGCACAGCATGGTCTGTGCGCTGGCCTCTCTGCTATATAAGAGCAT
>JBBPJV010001019.1:0-12106 GCA_038088915.1 Sutorius aff. eximius
CATTTTGCCCCGCTCGGGGCTACCAACTCCACGTCTTCCACCTCCGCCTCTTCCCCTTCCTCCTCCACGTCTATCATCACTTTTCTTCTTTTCCCACTCTTCTCTACCTTTTCTTCATCCTCCCCTCCGGGCAAAGCGACCGAATCCCACCCTGCGCTCCGCCGCCGCTTAGCTTGTTTCTGTTCCATCTCAAAGCTCACCACGTCCGGCATGATCTCCTCCCTTAGCCGCATAGTAGCCTTGTTTGCCGCACCGCGTCTGGGGCCCCCACGGCTCGTGGACGTCTCGAATGGGTCGATAATCATAGACGTGCTGTCGTCTCCCCCCTCTTTGTTTGTATCCCCGTTATTGTCATCTGCCCGTGTCTTGGTCACGTCTCTGGATGCGCTAGGCTTGAGCCTGGACTTCCTGGAGGCACCAACGGCGTCCGATGCTTTCGCAACGGATGGCCTGCCGCGTTTACTCGAGGTCGAAGCTTCTGCGGCGACCACACACAATGACGCTGCAGGTGCGAGCTGCAGAGGTCTGGGCGCCGGAGCTATGTCAGCATCTGCCCTCTTCTTATCACTTTCCTGCACTCGGCCACTCTCACCCTCAAACTCCATTGCAGGGTCCACACTTTGCGATGAATAATAGTCCTTGGGGACCGACGGGACGACGACGGATAACCGCCGTTTTGGTGTACGCGACGCCTTCGCATGGGATGGAGGCGAACAAGTGCGTGATCGGGTGCGGGGCGCGACTTTTTCCTCCTTTCTCACCTCTACTGATTCGCCCTTCCTCTTGCCCTTGGACGCAATCTCGGCCTGAGGTACATGTTTCGCCACCTCGCGTTGTTTGCCAGTTCCCATCCCGGTCTCGGCCACGATCCCCACTTCATCCCCACTCTCGCCACGAGTCTTGGATTTGGATCGTGGTCTGGGCTTCATCCCTGACTTGACGGGCGTCATGGATCTTGCGTCATTCACTCTTCGGGGCGGCACTGATCCCTCTGACCGTTCACCCTCGCCCGCGTCCGTGTCGGAGCCGATGGTCATCCGCTTGGCTCGTGGTCGCCGCTTGCTCGCCTGAGCAGATGCTTGATTTTCCCCGGTCGAGGGCCCAGGTTTCGGCACTGGCTGGGGAGTGTCGTCGTTGTCATCTTCCTCGCAAACTAGCCGTGTTCGCCACTTTCCCATATCTTTGACCCCATCCCCTCCTTTACTTTTGTCCTTGTCGTTCGCGCTACCGGACTCCTCTCCCAAGTCACGCGCATTTGCATCGAGACTCGGTGACGACGACCTCGACGTATCCCGCGGTGCGACGCGTAGACCCGCCAAGGATGTCTGCATACGCTGTTTACCATTCGCCCGGGCGGGCCGTTTTCCACCCACATCTTCGTTGTCGTCATCTGCGGAAATCTCAATCACATGGTCGACGAATGCTCCCATCGCTGAGGCCGTCATCGGTGTCGACACCGACCTACGCCTCACCATTGCGGGGGATGACGGTGTCTTCTTCACTGACCCTCCCCGTGAGGGGGCCCGAGCTCGTGACCCCGTCGGTCCGTCGTCATCTAATCGGATGATGGATGGCCCTTCCGTCACTATGTCGTTCGCAAGAGCCTCGTGCTTTGTCGACAGGCCGAGTGCACCTCTACCCTTGAGTGCACGAGCGCGATACTCGGCATCACGCGATTCCTCCTGTTCTACGTTGACAGTGGCGACACCGCAACCGCCTGGTACGGCACCTCCACTCGAACGCGGGGAAGAGACGGATTGAGAAGAAGGGGCTACAGAGAACGAGTCAAAATAGGAATATAAAGGAGAATCAGGAATTAAGGTTGTAGACAGTTTAGACAAGACCTACGTCCGTCGTGTCGTGTCATGAGCACTTTTCCAAAGTCGATACCCGGAGGATAGACAATATAACGCTCGAGTCCGACCGTCAGCGCCCTGGTGCACATGAGCAATACGATATAAGGAGGGTAGGATTAGCGCTCACTGCCATTCCACGATACAATCTTCCAACCATGTGTGGTTCACGACCGGGATAGACCACGAGAGCGCGCGGACTGTCTTGGGTGACGGCTGGCTACAGGAGGTTAGTCAGCGCGTGTGAATGACATCATGAAACCACTCACAATCCCGCCACAAGGACCTTGTTCGATTGGCTCATACTCGGCGTAAACTTGGCGCCGGCAAGTACAATAAGACGTTTGAGATAATCGCGTGCTGCGCCCGTGTAATTGGTAACCGAAATCTCCTACAAAATGCATTGGTTAGGACGGGGAACATACGGTGATTGATCGCGACAAACACAATCAATGAGACCAGGGATGCCGCCCCTTGGAGTGGGATACCAAACAAGCGAATCAAAGGGCGAGTGGAGCGTGCCGCTGGACTCGACATTAAACAGCCAACTAAGGGTCCCGATCAAACGGGAAGCACGTGCGGCCTGGATGCGCGAGAGGTTAGAACAAGACACGACCATCAGAAGTGCTTACCTTGAAGTACGATTTGCCACTGCGCCATCGTGTGACTAGTACATCACAATCATCAACTGCCTTTTCCTCCGCGTCCTCGTCTACATCCTCTGCGATGGGCACGACGACACCACCTGCGCGTTGGATACCCGCCTCGATCGCACCGCGCGAACTGCCGGCCAATTCGAGCGAGGTGGACAGGAGAATGCGACGACCAGCCCAGACACGGATATGTTCACTTTGGCCAAGAGCATTCGAGACGTCTCCTCCGTCCGTATCCCCAGCTGGTTTTCGTTTTCGTTTACCATCTGTGGTAAGGGGATCGTCGTCGAGATTGAGGATGACGCCAGGTCGCAACACGAGGGGGTCTGGCCAAGAGTAGGGCGCTTCGGGGATACGGCGACCAAGACGGACTGCGTCGTCAAACCAGTGTGGGGTAAGTATGCACATGTGGGTTTGGGGTGCAAAGTGAAGGGCAGTATTGTACTAATTGTAGGGTGAGAGGGGTGAGCAAATGGGTGGGGAGAGGTGGATACCTTGTCACTGCCCGTACGGAGGGCGAAGAGGTGGGTGACGTCGCGAGTGAGACCGATACGCCATTGACCACCGAGTGCGGTGATGCCAGCTGAGAGTACCTCCAAATCGGCTGAAGAAAGCTAGACGAATACGATGTGAGAAGGAGTTGACGTGCGTGGAAGAGAAAGACATACGTCGGTAGCACAGGCGACGACGCCTGAAAAGATCATGGCAGGATCTGGGGAGTAATACTGCTCGCTGGATCGAAGTTAGCGCCACAAGGAGAGAAGACAAAAGTCAAGATATACACACGACTGACGCTTTCCCATGACGACGCTTCGATCGACCCAGCGGTCGGTGACGAGCTTGAGAGCGGGGTCGTTGGTGGCATTGTGTGCGTGGGAGGCTGGAAGGGCGATTAGATGTGTATACGGTGGATGCGGGGATGCGCCGTTGAGGTCGAGCACGGCAGCGAGTTCGTTTCTGCGTGTCGGGGACAGCGATGGAGAGAGCGAATAACACACGCCATCAAAGACAACCATCTCCTCCCTCTCTCTCTTTGTTGAGTCGCGTCGCAGGGTTTGACGAGTCACGTTACCCCGTCACAGATAACCCCCCCCCCGTTTGGTTAACCCCCAAACACCTCCTTTCCTGTTCGACACCCGAGAACGTCACTCCCGTCCTGGATATCGATGTCAATGTACCATGGACACATTTCCCAACATGTGGGTTTTCCAACGGGAAAAGGTGGTTTGACGGGTTAGAGACAAGGCAGAGTCTCTAGTTCATCGCCTCAAGACCATTTGGTTAAATAAAGGAACGCCCATGTAACTGCCAGACGCAAACGACAAAAGTGTCTCATCGTTTCACCTCGTGAACGCAAGCGCTCGATCGTCAATTCCGAACGAGCCCCACCATATCAGTTGCGGATATGATCCCATCACACGGTCACGAAGGCATACAAGTCGCAACCCTGATTCACAGAAACTTTGATTCTCTTACATCTCCTGCGGCACGACCTAGTTATAGTGCTTCACGATGATCCCTCCAATGAGCTCCTCTTCGGTATTGTTCTCGGATCCCTTCTTCAGCGGTACACGCCCGTACGACATCGTCCTTTCCTTCCTCCACTCCTCCGAAGACGGTGCCTCCTCGTCAGGACACCGGCGCTCGATGCCCACGCGCTGCAATACCGGGCTATCCGCGAGGGGCAAGAGTTTCACATCGTCGTCGGGCATGGTAAAATAAAATGCTCCAACTCTATCACAGGCACGTTGGTCGTGCGGTGGCTGAACTACTCGATGGATGGTGGGTTTGTAGAATCCACCTGTCAAGAATTCCATCATGTCCCCTGTGTTGATGACCTATCGCTCCGGCTAGAATGGATGATATGGCCAGTGCGGCAGAGGGGACGTACCACCGCATTATCAATGTGTCGGACCCAACGCCAGTTGCCATCAGGAGAGAGGATCTGCAGTCCGCCAACGGGCTGGCTCCAGAGGATCGTCACGCTCCCAATGTCTGTGATAGCACACGTCCGTTTCGTTTTGCTCCAAGTTGCTAGGATGGCGTACCTGTGTGGCCCTTGAGCCAAACGTTCTTCGACTTTTCTTCCTCCTCCTGAGTGCGCCTGTAGCTGATGACAGAATGATACTTAAAATGGATAGGCAAGGACCATGCAGACGTACTATTTCATGAACCTCACTACGATGCATTCAGTCATTAGAGCGTGGGATTGGAGGCGGGATGAGGAGACGTACCCGAGGTTGTACCTTGTCTGTCAAAATTGTGTTTCTCCACCAAGGCATCTTCGGGCAGCTCGAGACTCAGAGCAATCAGCCTAACGTAAGGATGGGCAATCGATCCTTTCCAACGGTAGGATCATAATCTACCTGAGGATGGGATGCAGGACGTTAAAATGGTTGTGACGAGCGAATGCATCCAGCTCGGGCAAGAAGGGCCGAAACGCCGGTGGGTGGGGATGTTTGTTGACGTTGCGATTCACTTGGTTTGCATCAGTCCACAGGGAGGCGACATGCAAGACAGACTACGCACGCGCATAGTGCTCGATTTGATCCCAGACATTATTCTCCGTGTCCACTTTCTAATGGGAAGATAAGAGCTAGAGGGACGGATTGGGAAAGAAGATCTACTTGCCCAGTAGTTGCGCGCCTTGTACCCGGCATAGTATCCGGCTTTCTGGATGTTGGTAGTGTAGATCTTCTTTTCTTCAGGAGGCACGGCCGTAAAAGGCACATCTGCGATGTCGAAAATCCGATCGCGCTGATCCGCGATGTGAGTGACTGATTAGAAGATGGGGAGAGAAAGGGTACCTGAGTTTGTGTATAGCCATGATTAATGGCGTAGATGAAGCCATTAGTGCGAAGGGCATCGCGAAGCTGTGACGCGAGCTCGGCACGTCCCTCGGGTGTGTGGGCCTTGGATAGGTCGATGATTGCAAGGTCAGCGAAATCCACTGAGAGGGACCGTCAGTAGAAGGGACAATTGACTGTCTGGAACGTACGATCTAGCCGGGTCGGGGGTGGAGCGACGTAGCGAGGACACTCGGGTAATGTAGCGCTCATGGGAAAGAAGGGTGGGTAGCAAGGTACTAGAGAGGATTTTAAAAGTTTCAAGATTGCTTTTCGGGACCATCGTTATGTCACCTGAAGTGCAGATGACCTCGGAAGACAAGTTAAATACAGACGAGGAGAGCATGTGAGCTCCTCGTCGCTTGGAATAGCATTCAGGTCGAGATCTAGACGATGGACAAGTCATAGCTGATCATGGATCTGGATGCTCACCAAGGTGGTGCATTATTTTGTAGAACTGTGGACGGTTGCTGTGGATAAATTTCGCCATCGCGGTCGCAGTGGCGGATGATTATAAACAAGCCAAACTCAACTCAGACACGACACCCAGCTCGACACCGACGGTCGCGACAACCACACCGCTATCGACGACGACCAAGCTGAAGAGTATCATGTCGAGACAGTCTCGCAGCGCACCACTCCCGTCGTCGCCCACCCCAACCCACACCTCGAAGCTGTCCAAGTTTCTGCAGAAGCAGAGTCGCGACAGGTCAAAGTCCTTGACGGATCCTGCAGCGACGGACAGCTCGACGAGTATCGCCAGCTCGAGCTCGTCTTCCCACACGTCGCCCGCCTCGTCCGCGGTGTTGCCCAGCCATGCCAGTGTGCGCAAGGGCCGATCTGGGGGTGGGAATGCACACGAGGAGCACGCTGCCGCGGACGGGGACGGGGAGGACGTGGACGACGTCGAGGAGATACCTGTCATCGTCGAGACCGCAGACTCGCCACGCGCGCGCACCCGGCCGCTGAGCAGCGTATCCGACATCCGACCGAGCGTATCAATGTACTCATCCTCGTCATCAACTCGCATATCCGATCTTCCAACGCGTCTCTCTGGTTGGATCTCCCACACCTTCTCCTCCTCGTCCACAGACCTCACACTCCCCTCCATCCTCTCACACTCCCACATGGCTTCCCCAAAGTCAAAGTCGAATCCCCTCCTCACCGCCGCAAAGCATGGCAAGGGCCATCTCGACAGAGCAATGCGCTTCATCCTCGACAGCGACTCCATGCCAGACAAGTGCACTGACCCAATCTGGCTCCTCGGCGTGCAGCATCCCGGATACGAACCACCGCCTCCGCCCACCCCCGGCCGCCGTCCCTCCCTCGAGTCCCGCCGCTCCCCCTCCGCTCGTTCTAACACCTCTTCCTCCGCTACCGTCTCTGAGCTCGCACAGTCCCAACCACCGTCGAAAAAGGATCCCGCTGCCAACTGGCCCCCCGTCTTTTATGCCGATTTCACCTCCCGAATATGGCTCACCTATCGCAACCAGTTTCCCCCAATCAGGGACTCGAATCTCTCATCGCTCGAAGCCGATTTGGCTTCCGGCGTCCAGGCAGCCACTCCTTCTAGTCCACGGCCTAGAAAGTGGAATTGGCCAGGCACAAGTGAGAAGGGGTGGACGAGCGACTCTGGCTGGGGCTGTATGCTGCGCACCGGTCAATCATTACTCGCAAATGCCCTTCTTCATCTACATCTTGGTCGAGGTAAGCACGTGTTCCTCATTCTGCGTCCTTGCATCTGTTCATTTGCGCCATATCTTAGAATGGCGTCGGCCACCGCACTCTGTTCGCACAAACGACTTTGCCACATACGTCCAGATCTTGACATGGTTCCTCGATTCCCCATTGCCCCAAGCACCGTTCAGCGTTCACCGTATGGCCCTTGCTGGAAAGGATCTCGGCAAAGACGTCGGTCAGTGGTTCGGTCCCAGCACAGCCGCAGGTGCGATCAAGTGAGAACCCCATCTCATCACCTTATCTACAAGATCCTGAGCCCCCACCACAGAACTCTTGTAAATTCATTCCCCGAAGCAGGTCTCGGGGTAGCTGTCGCCGCAGACGGTGTCGTATACCAGTCCGACGTATACACGGCTTCAAATGTCCATATCGGTTCTCCACGCCGGCACGCGAGATTGTCATGGGGTGGTCGGGCGATACTCGTGCTCATTGGCATCCGTCTTGGCATCGACGGTGTAAATCCTATTTATTACCAACCCATCAGGGTGAGCAGCATCCTTTTAGCGCCCGGTGTACACCTGAATGATTCTTTCTACAGGCACTGTACACCTTCCCCCAGTCCGTCGGCATTGCCGGAGGGCGCCCCTCTTCCTCGTACTATTTTATGGGTTCTCAGGCCGATAATCTCTTTTACCTTGACCCTCATCATGCACGCGCGGCGGTTCCCCTCCGTCCAGCACCGCCTTCATCCGTGCATGATTACCCTACTGTCCGCAGTCGCGAAAGTACACCCGATAACGCATCCGACCGCCGCGCTGCAACTCGTTCGCCCGGCGCGTCCACTTCTTCCCATCACTATCGTGTGCCCACATCTCCATCATCTGTGAGGACTGGTTCATCAACATTCTCATACCACGCACCCCTTTCGCCGTCACCTCTACAACACCAACTCTCCACAGCTTCGAGCGTGTCGTCTTCCTCGCTCTCGTCACAACATCCATCACGCTGGCAGAATGCAAGCATGCCCACCTCCTCATCGCCCTATTTCAGCGGTTCTGACCTGGATCCCCGCGACCTCGGGGTTGAAGAGGAAGATTTGGACCCGGTCGCCGAGCACTATGTCACGCAGTATAGCGCCATGGAGTTGCGCACCTTTCACTGCGATCGCATTCGCAAGATGCCTCTCAGCGGCCTCGATCCCAGTATGCTTATTGGGTTCCTGTGCAAGGATGAAAGTGACTGGATCGACTTGCGACGACGTATCAATGAGGTCTGTTTGTGCTTCTTCCGAACCATTGGTGGTTTCATTGACACCCACGACCGTCAGCTTAACGCAAAGTACAAGACGATCTTTACCATTCAAGACGAGCCTCCTTCGTGGCCATCCGATTCGGACGAATTTATGGGCCTTGAATCCATATCTGATCCGGATGATATGGAAATGGAACCCGAGGAAGAAGACGGTGTCGAGATACTCGATAGCGAAGGCGCGGAAGTACGGCCTGACCGCGCGCACAACACTGATGACCAGTTTTTTGACACACGTTCGATGTCCATTTCTCCTGTGTGTAGCAGTGTCAAGGGTGGCGCCAAAGGTTCCGAGGTTGACACGGAGGAGGACCCTATGGGCCCGATCACCCCCGGACCAAACTCGATGTTCGAGGTTGATAAGCATGATGACGACTTCAAAGGTCTGTCGAAGAACGACGATTTTGAAGAGATCGATCCGCACGAGCAAGACGACGATGAGGAATGGGTGGATCCCTCGATGCCCACTCCGCTCGCACAATCGGCCGAACGCCCGTACGCCCCACCCGTGGCTAAAGCCAAGTCGACAGGGTCGACAGGGAGCACGAACAGCAGGAAGGGCAGGAAGGGCAAGAAATCGAAGAAGACGAGCGTGCCCATCGTTCATGCGCCATCGCCTCCTACGAAGCCCGAGGCACATTTTCCGTTCCCACGGTCCCTGGAGGAGAGTTTCCACGAACGCTCGTACGAGGCAGGGAATTATGAGAAACGAATGAACAACGCGCGTGCACGGGACGGCGGACGAACCGAGAGTGGAGGTGTCAAGGCGGTGTTGACGGACGATGTCGTGCGGGTTGGTGAATGAGACTGCTATTCTGGATTGACATTCTCTTCACGTTCTTCTTTTCCCCTTCTCTTGTTTTTCCTTCCCTTGTGGTGGGCCATACACCCGTTCCACTTGGATGTGGGGGCCTGTCTCTTATCGCTGCCTGTGCCAAGCTCTTTATGGACGTGTATCATATTTTGGGCTGACCCCACACGTTTCTTTGGATTGATTGTCTCTCTGTGTAACTATGTAGGTTTTTCCTTGTTCGCCGCATAGAGATACCCCTCATCCCTTTCGCGTTTCCTCGCTGGCGATGATACTGCCCATGTGACGTGTGGAATAAGATCGGTCAGACGCGTCTCACACTTGGACATTGATCATCCATCGACAAATGTCTGCCTGCAACGGAAAGCCAAGTTACCAAGACGATCCGACTTATATTTACAAACTCGTCCCCTACACTTCTCCAGTCCCGTTGGACTGTGACACCCTCCCCGATGCCCTCCCCGTGTCCGACATCGACCAAACCTCGGGGTTTATCCACCTCTCGACAGCACACCAAATCCCAGGGACCCTCGCCCACTTCTTCACGTCCGATCCCCAAGTCTTTGTGCTTCGCCTCCCGTACGGCCCACTCGATGAACAGAAGCTGATCAAGTGGGAAAGTCCCGAAAGAGATGTATGCGGACCGCGTCCTGGCGAGGGCTTGTTTCCGCACCTGTACAACGGACTGAGGCTGGGTCGAGAGGAAATCGAGAGCGTGCGGGTGCTGGAGAGGGGAGAGGGCGGGTGGGCGGAGACGATCGAACGGGACGAGGCGTTTAGAGCCTGGATGAAGTATTGAAGTTGGTGCGTCGGCTGGCTTGACTTGAGCACGCTTTACCGAATGTCGTGCAGCGTCGAGTTACATATATCAGAAGGGCATGCGAGGCAGAAAATAGTTGCACCATGTACGGATTGTGATGCGCATGTACGATGATCATGTCCTGGCGTTAGGGGTGTGAAACTAGCAAGTACGGCGTGTAAAACGGTCGCGCTCGTGCGCATCAGACATGGCCTCCACGACCACTGCTGCTGTACAAGCGTTCATTCTTTCCGTCGAGTACATCTCTGATATTGTGTTTAGCTTCGACAGTTCACATTCTTTGACATCGAGCCCGTCAAGGATGCGCACGACCCAGCGTCCCCGCCAGACCTATTCAAGGTACGGTCGCGCTTCAACGTCGCATTCTTTCTTGCTGACTTTTTTGAACATTAGAATGCCCCGGAAGTATCGGCGGTGGTTTCTTCCTCTCACGGATTGGTCGTCGCAGACATCCATGGAAGCGTCCATCTGCTCAACCAGTCTTTTGTTTCTGTAGCAAGCTGGATCGCTCACGTCGGTGGAAGGGTCACTCATATGGTGGAAGAGATGTCTATTCTGGTTTCGATTGGGGTCTGTCGCCACGTTTCTCAGTATCCATTCCGTCTCTGACTTACTGGCGTGCCCAGGATGAAGATAACGTGCGCTCGTCGGTCCTGAAAATATGGGATCTAGGAAGGATGGATAAGAGGACGGGTGCACCATTCCTCCTCCGTACCGCCAAAGTGCAACCGGTCGGGAAACCTCATCCTGTATGGTCTGTTTCGGTTGTATCCTTGCTGCGGACTCACTACGTATAGGTCACCACTCTCGCGTTGACTCCGACTCTTTCTTTCCTTTCCGTAGGTCTTGCGGATGGGACGGTTCTTCTTTATCGCCACCTAGACCAATCCCTATCGTCCTCATCCGCCTCCATCCCCAAACCTCGAATCATTCACGAAATTGCGACCGAACCAGTGACTTTTTTAGCGTTCACTACTGCACCTCCGTCTGTTTCCATGGACCCGCTACCGTCGCCCAATATTGGGGACCCTCCGAATCCTGGTTCGGTTCTGACCCCGATTTCGTCGCCTCCCACCCTTTCGCTCGTCATCGTCACCACCTCGGCCACCTACGTCTACCCGATTCTACCGAAACCTTCAAGTCCTACGGCCGTCCTTGTCGACGAGGTCGGTGCAGGTTTACGTTGCGCTTGTGTCGACTGGAAGGCGCGTTGGGTTGTCTTGGGTAGAGACGAGGCGGTGGTCGGTGTCGGCAGCGGCGGAAGACTGGGCGTGGTTAGCTACGAAGGTTGGTGAGCCCTCGACACCTCCGAGGCGTTTTTGGCTCGGCACGATCCATCTGACCGAGATTCTTAGGGCGCAAGACGTCTTTGTATACGCACCTGAACTATGTGGTCGTGGTCCTGCCTGCGCCTTCCGCTTCGACGAAAACTCCTGCCCCGCGACAACGAAAACTGACAGCGGACGCGACCTCACTATCGACTGCTCTTTCCTCGACTTCCACGAACGGGGTCACTGACCTAGACGCCGCTCGGGTCACACTTATCGACATGGAGAACAAGATGATCGCATATGTCGGTATGTTCGAACGCGGCGTCCAGGACGTCGTGTCTGCATGGGGCTCTGTGTATGTCCTGGGGAACGATGGGACGGTCCGTGTTTTTGATCAGTTGCACGGTTTAGTTTTGACCATGTCATAGGTCACTCGTTTGGCCGAGAAACCGACTGGTGCGAAGCTCGCGCTGTTGTACGAGAAACATCTCTACTCTCTCGCCCTTTCGTTCGCATATACCCAACATTTAGACACGACGGACGTACATCGACATCACGGTGATCACTTATACGAGAAGGGCGATTATGATGGTGCGATGAAGGAGTATCTGCAGACGATCGGCGGTATCAGGGGGAGTTATGTCGTGCGCAAGGTGTGTCGCTTGTCTTTGTAACTGCATTGATGCTTGCTTGCATGTTCTATCGCCTGTATTAACTGCCGGATAGTTCCTCACGGCGAATCTGACACCACTGCTAATGCTTTACTTGCAAGAACTGCATTCACGCGGGCTCGCGAACGCGGAACATACGACGCTACTCCTGAATACCTACGCCAAGGTGGGAGACGTTGCGAAAGTGGATGCA